>JABJVR010047958.1:5768-25958 GCA_025773905.1 Chitala chitala
TCCCAGTACCTGTAAGATGCTCTCTATGGCGTGGCCCCCCCTGTCCCAGTACCTGTAAGATGCTCTCTATGGCGTGGCCCCCCCTGTCCCAGTACCTGTAAGATGCTCTCTATGGCGTGGACGCCCCGAAGCAGGTTGAGACCTCCACAGAGCAAGCTGAGCACACAGGACACCAACCCGGCCAGCGTCACAGGCTGCAGCATCTGATTGGGCGCTACAGGGAGGCAATCCGTAAGTAAGAGGCGGGGCTCTCTCATAGCAGCGAGCAAAAGAAAAGCACTGTAGGTGACTGGCAAACATTTCACATCCCAGCCATGCACCGCTCTGGCCACGCTTCAGCAGTGTTATGTAGGAAGTGACAATACCACAAAAACATTTAAGACGTGCTTTGTGACAGCTTACAATCATACAAATAGCAGGGTTTGATAGCGCATGCTGGCATTTTTCAGGTTTTCCGGAGAGAGCAGCATTCAGCCTGTGAGGCACACGTGTAATACCAGCTCTGGGCTGCCCTGCGCCCCTCACAGACATGCCTTTGGGGTTAGGGTGGGGTGGGGTACGTACTCCGAAAAGCTCAGAAAGCAAATGTTAAAATGAGAGAATTAAACCCCAATATGGCCCCTCACTGCCACAGAAAGTGAAAAGCTTTTATTCATTGTGCTTGGGATGTTAATGCAGTCTATCCTCAGTAAGAGCAGAAAACAATGGCAGGCCCCACTGGCCGACACGCAATTATCTCAGAACACTCAAGAATATTCAGCGAGATGCAAAGCTGAATCCTGCTATTGTGATAGCCCTAATGCAGCGTTAGAGAAACGCTGTAGGAGCATTCACTTAATTGGGGAGCGGCACGGTGGGTTTACTGCCTCCCCTCTCTTTCTGTCAAATGCAGCCATGAACTGAAGGTTGTGGGGAGGGGGGGGGTAACAAAGTGTGAAAAGCAAGTTTTGAGCAGTCAGCAGGGTGTGAGGGACAAAGGCTCCGGTGAGGCAGGGGTAAAGGAATTTAACACAGTCAGTGATGTGTGAAGGTGCTCAGAGGGGAGTCACTCATGCAGAACACCAGGGTGTGGGGGGGGGGGGGAGTTTGGGAGGGTTGACAGGACACAGTGGGCTGGACCCTAAGAAAGACAGAACCACAGACAGAGCTGTGCAGCCAAGCCATCCTCAAAAAGGACCACTGGGAAACACACGTCTCTGAAAGTCTCCTCTCAAAGACTCATGGGATGCAGGGGGCGGGCTATCTGACACTTAAATAATGAAGTGGCCACGCCTTCAGAAAAAAAGCAAAATAACACCCCTTAAAAACTGAGACGGGACAGAGAGAGACAGGAGGGGGAAAAAAAAAAAACTTTTTCAGCAGTCTATGAACTACGGCCTGTGTTTCTGATAACAAAGCTGCGCTGACCCTGCCCAGTCACTGTATCCTACCACACGTTAGAACAGGGCCTCCGTCACACTAAACACAGGCTGGGGACAGTCAAAGGCTTTCACAGGCAGGACACCTTTGGGAGATGAAAACGACTGAAAAGCACTTTGTTACAGCGAGCCAGTCGATATGTGCAGCGTGTAGCAGATGATGAACACTGAGCTGCAAAGCCTCTCAGAACAACAAATCCTTTCTGTCAGTTTGCCAAAATAGTTTCACAGACCCCCATCCCACCCTGTTTTCATTTGTATTTGTTTTCTGGTGTTCTTCCTTTAATTGCTTTTTTTTTTCCCCTTTGTCCTGTTACCGCTTTGGGACAGTAATTCTGGTAATAACGACTATCGACGCGTACAGTTCTGAGAAATGTTCTGTGACCTAAACACAAGCCAAATGTTTTAGTAAATGCTGTTATCCATCCACACAGGAGCATTAGACCTCTGCTACGCTGTGCTCCGGTACCCAGAAGACTTTGCGGCATACCTATGCCCTTGTACTTGGAGGGGGAGTTGCTAGAGAAGCCGTTAATGGCTCCCAGGTCCTCAGCGGACAGCTGGTAGGGTGGGCGGAGCTTGATCTCCGTTTGCATGTCCGCCAGGTTGACCCTGGTGGACAGAGACCGTGGGCTGTTGTACCGCTGTTTGGTCTTCTGGATGAAGTTGTCTGTCACCAAGGATACCAAAAACAGGTGCAGATGTAGTGAGTTACTGTAAACCTTCTCTCCTGTCTTCCATATGCCAGCTGGACCTTTATTTAATTCTCACCCACACAATTAATACTTCACAAGTCTGCCAAAGTAATGGTGAAAGGGTTAAATCACTTTTCAGATCATATATATAAAAATATGTATACTTGGCATCAACAGGTTCTGCAATTCAAATACGGACTATTATTTTGCACACAGAAGAATAAAAGAAAACGAATCTGTAACATTTGTGTGTTACATTTGACCCGACTCACAATTTGACATGACCCACTGGTCAATGAGGATGATCACCTTTATGGAAATTTTCTAGAAAATATCCTGGTTCTGTCATAGCATGTCTGCCTTTCACATCAAAACAATTTGAACATTAAACTGTAAAACTACCATCCAATCCCCATACAGCTGACTGTACAGGACTCACCAAACTCAATGAAGGAGTAGGGCCGGACAGCGCTGTTAATCCTCTTTGTGTCATATGTGACAATGAACTCCCTCTGCAGCTCATCCAGAAAGCAGAAGGCCAGGACACTAGGATAGCTCTCTGAGCACACCATCAGGTAGCCCACACCCAGGGAACTGGTGAAGCTGGGAAACAAAGAACACCATGGGAGATGGTGAAACAGCAGCACACACGTGCGCACACATGAGACACGGTCACGCGAGTGCATGCCCTGATGACAACCCAAAAACCCGTGGGCACAAACAGGGGGCACCAGACAGCCCGGTCCCAGGAAAATGGTGAAACTGGGACAAAGAACATCAGGTGGCTCACTCCCAGGAAGATGAAAAAGTGGGACAGTAGCACGCATGCAGACATGTACCAGCCAATGCCAAAGAGGCGATGGAACTACTGAGAAAATGGAAAAGAAAAAGAAGCCATTCATCCCAAACAGACAGATCACCATGTCTGATGGTAATCTACCTCAGCATTTCCATTGTATCTGCTCAGTCTATTGTAAGTGTTCTGCTCTCAAGTATCTCACACTCTGACATAATGCCTTAGCCACTTCCCAGTACACCGAACTGTCGCCCTGGGAGTGACATCTGCTACCACTGTGGGGCATGGGAGTCTGGGAAAAATCAGGGAGGGAAAGTTCTGACAAAGTTCACAGAACATGTCACGCGCATGCAGCATGCTTGTAATCGCCAAACTCGCAAGTCTTCAAGTCTGAATCCACACCATGCCTGACACACAACTTTTGAATTCTTCCCATGTGCAAAGTCGCTCGTTAATGTAAAGAGATGGGGGAAAAAAATCTGAGCACAAGCCAAGGGTACGTCTTCTAATGGCGAGCAAACATTCCCCTGGAGAGATGAGGCGAACCCATGAGTCACCCCCTGGAAACAGACATGGAGGTCGGCTCTCGTCTTGCTCCCATCAAGTTTGGCTGATGGATGGCGTGCGTCATAAAGCAAAAAGCAAGCGGCAGACCCATCTCTGACAAACAAGCATCTGCGCTAGGCCTCCCCGAACGGGAGCTTTAAATCTTCCTCAGATTAGATCGGCTTGTCTTAATTAGGGTGCTTTAATTATCCTCCCACGTGCCGGTGTTCATCTTGATTCAATTATCTGATTTCAATACAGAAAAAGACATGAGAAAAAGGAGAGCAAAAACAACCTCGAAGCTAAATTTGTCCCTTTCCTTCACACTCTTTATACTGTGTACAGAAAAGCAATCTAAAGCTTTGGGTTCAGTAGCTTGCTTTGCCATTGCACAAATATGCGTTTCATTACATTTCACAACTGTACAGTGTGTTCTAATACAATACATGACTTATACTGATACATACTTAACGGTGTGCTGTCCAGTCTTGAGTGTGCAACGATCAGGGAACTGGCTGAGCTTTTTGGAGAGGACTTTGAGATGTTTCTTGGTCTCCTGCAGACCCCTGTCCTGCTCGTAATCTGTGGATGCCGAGAGGGGCAGTCCATCCCTCACCCGCACCACGGAGGCAAACAGGACCATGGACATCTTACAGCTTGATCAATGGAAGCCTGTAAAGCATCGATATGTTTCATCACCGTCACAGATACACATCACAGCCGTCTCCTTGGAAACATGCACCGTCTTGGTAACATGCACACTGTTACCAAGTCCCACTGCTATGTTGGTGACATATATTGTTAAATATGTCACCAGCAGTCACAGGTTCAGCACCAGTCAGTAGCCCAGTTCCTTACATCAGGTTTCATCTGTGTTCCATCTCTATGACCAAAAGGTCAACAAATACCTGATTTAAATCACTCTGAGAGGGGTGCACACCATCTCTTATGCACACGCACACACAGAAACACATTACGGGAGGTGGGAGGCAGCAGCACTACTTGCTGAGGCACTTTAAAGTTCCCTATATAAAAAACCATACAACCTGAGGGATTCTGTTCATCACCACCACAAACATCTCTCAGGCAGAACATTCAGCACTGTGAAATTACAACACATGCTTCCCACTAGTCTTACTGGGCCTCTAAAACAGAGAGGGCGTTCTACCACTACATATAACAATGGTACACTTAGAAAGATTTTTCTGCAGTCTCTCTGGGATGCCAGCATAGATTATTTTCTCCAGTACACATTTCCATAATTTTATAACACTACCAGAAAAATCTAAACTTGCAAGTTTACAAGATAATGAAAAGCACCATTTTTTAAATCATGAATATATTTCAATATACTGCAGTATGTACAAGTTCTCTTAATGGACTCATTTAATTAAGTGCAATAATATGACAGGATGACAATTGTATAGTGCACACAAACTACTGCTTAGGTCTGGAGTATAACAAACCACAAAAAGTACCATTTAGGGTCTGAATTAAAGTAAATAAAAGGCGAGGTTTACAAAAAAATAAAAAGGTATATGAAAACACAAATTTGACATTCTCAATAGTTAGAAATACTTCAATTAAGAACTTTCTGTATTTGTATGCTTTTCAGACACTAAATTGACATATCTATCTCACGTGAATATTTTAACACACTAAATACATTAATGGGTTTATTTAAATGATCCATTCTCCTCACAATCCTTGGTCCAAATCTTTACTTACCCTACTTGCTATGCTAGTTAATGTATAACAACAGAACCCTGACGTGTTGACAACTTATTAATACTTCTAATGTTTTTCGTTTTAAAACAACTGACAAACTTCTGGTTAAATTAACTCTAAATATCTTTAGCCAGAAACACAAACAAGCGTTCTTAATTCTGTCTAGACACACAACAGGCAAGCTACTGCATCTGAAAAGCATGCATCCAGGTGCCTGTGGGTCGCTGCTCCACAGAATCAGCACCCTGGACAGCGCTGTGATCAGCCCTCCGAACACGTCCGCGTGCCTAAAAGCAGAATCTCGCGACAATGATCAGTAACGCACGCGACCACCTCTGCCCTGACTAAATCAATTTACAGTCCCGTGCAAAACACAAAAGTATCACGTGACATTAGACGCATTTCGTTTATTGTGCAATATTGTTTTTACTTAATTTTGTCTTGGTTGCAGTAAAATATTGATTTCGTACAACCGGAAGAACTGCGCTACTGCTGTATTTATACACACACACACATTCGGAAGTACAGCTCATGTTAACAGTAAACACACCTTTACTTCGTATTAGTATTCACTAGAATATAACAGATTTTACGTGCTGTTTCAGTAGGTGAAAATCTTAAGCTAAGAAAGGAAATGCAGCATGCCGGTAGCTAGCCTGTCTCTATACGGGTTATAAAACACGCTTCCGTACAATGTTTTTCAAACAATAAAAACTGCAGTGGTTTAAAATATAATGTAGGAAATGTACTGGTTAGACATGAATTAACACTTGCCCCAAAAGTGATACAATATCCCGACTGCAGTTTCTACCGTCCTCTCTCTCTCTCGCCGCAGGGTTACTATTCCGTACTGCTGAACCTGCCAAATCGAGCCCGAGGCTTCACTCCTCCTCGGTGTTTATTCATATCAAAGTAGGCCGCGTTAGCAATAAGGAACTTCGGCGACGGACGGCTCATTGCTAACCTGAGCTGAAGCATCAGTCACATGTGGCACACGAGCGGGTTTCCTCAGAAAAGTTCATTGCAAGTTCATGGTTTGTGTTGTTAACGCTCATTGCCTTGTGTAAAACACGCCGCTGTCTGTTTACGTGGCTGCGCGCGGTGCATTGTGGGCGCACTGCTCTCACTGTAACTGCATGTCTACTACTAATCACCTATAGTGTTCACAGTTTGTGGACTTTTTTAAAAGCTTTTAAAACAAATAAGATGTGTATGTTTCGCACCTGCTTAAGATGTGACGGAATGTTTTAAAATGCCGCGATTAATTTTAAATATGGTACATGCTTGTATAATAAGAGCAGTTTTCCCACGCGTGTTTGACACTGTCTCCCCACGCCCGAGGACATTAAATGGAACTGCTATCAATTATAGCGCAGGGAGCATACTTGCAGGGATGGTATTGTGCAGAGAATTTGACAACGGGCCCAAACAGTCAGCTTTAGCGTAAGTCACAGGGGTCGTTGTGGTCATTGTGCTTGAAGGCACAAAAGGATTTTGACATTCCGTTCTCTGCTATTTCTACCGCATTACATGACTCATCGCTTGCACATGTTTTACGGACGCCGATGCTTCACTGACATAATGTAGCGTGCGTCCGTTGAGTCAGTTTCAGTACTAAATACTCCAGCCACCGCCTTCGCTTTATGGGGTAAAAAAAAACGACGGGAGGCCAAATAATCACGGCTCTAAGGCATCCGGTAAACAATTCAGCCAAGTAATATTGAGTTTTTTTTTTTTTTTTGCCGATGTTCAAGGAGCGCAGTTTCACCAGCTGGATTTTCAGTGTTTTTCTGCAAGCCAAAACGTGCCTGAAGAACTAAAACATTAAATCATGTACTTAAAAGTTCATTCTGCATGACGCAATTTTAAATCCCATCCAAGAAAGTCTGATTTTAAATGAAACGCTTCAGCAGCGTTTGGCTGTTTTCTAGCTATTGTGTGTGTCTGTATATACGGTAACGTCTGCACCACTGATAAGATGAATGTGATGGAATTCATTTCTGCCTCGAACTGTAAATGTAATTTTCGTCTTTAATAATCTATCCAAATTCAATGCAATAAAATACAATTTTTACTTTAAATGGAGCACAACAAACCGCCATCACATGCCTTGACATGACAACAAGAGAAAAAACACATGAAATATGGTGTGACATTTTTAATTAAGCACAATAGGAAAAGCATGTGTGCACTTAACCCGTCTTTACACGTCACAGACACAGTTTAAAGCTGGAAAAAATGAATACATACAGTAGTCTGGACAAAACATTTTTTATATAACTAGTATGGTTATATAACTAATCCCATGCGTTGGCCAAGGCCATTAATACATCTTTCCCAAATTTCTGTCAAAGGTGTTTCATTCTAATGATGTACGATGGGTGTATTCAAATCCTCTCACATGAAAATACGAATTGGGACACACCTACAAATGATTTTCCTGGCAGCCCTGTGCATACCTTTTCTGTGGACTCTAGGGTGCAGTAATTGACTGCTATACCTCTCGAAAAATTGTTAGCCCGACGCGAAATTTATTGGCACCAGGTTAATGGCAGTCAAGACAATTTGTGACCTTTAAACGCAAAATAAAAGTTTAATGAGTTGTCACACGTTAGGGTTGAAACACTCAAAAATAATTAAAAAAATAATTATCACCACACATCTTTACAAAGGCTAAATTTTCAGGGAAAACCTTAACACTGGTGTCTGCATAGTTTTCTGTACCCATCCACAGGTGCATATTGATTCAGTATTATTACTTCTAATAATGTCAGCCGAGCTGAAGTTAAGATTAGGTCACCGTTTTCATTCCACACAACGATTACTTTAATTTTCAACAGCAATTGTGTGAAGCATTATTACGTTCAATTTTGTAACGCCCGTCTTTCATTATGTCATGGAGATTTTGTTACAAGGTGAAAATTGATGGCTCAGAATGATGTTAATTACAATGAGATAGGCTGGGGAGATGTGCTAACGGAATGACTGCATCTTTGAGATGTAAATTGATGCCCTCCCCCCCCACCAAAGGGTGGGGTGGGTTGTGTAGAAAAAAAAAAAAAATTTGCTGAACAGTGGTCTATTTTCATAAACACGTTCAGCTCCATGAAGTGTGTAGACTATTTGGACCACAGAATTACAGACAACTGTTACACATTGGATGAAGTTCTTCTTTTAAAGATTTTCAACAGACATATTGACTGATTGAAAGATAGAAAGGTTGATATTGAAACAGCCCATTTAATTCCTCCCACCCCCAGTTATTTTTTTTGCAAAAAATATTTTTTTGATTATGCAAAGTGCTCAAACCCATACAAAGTGTATCGCATATATGTCCTTTGTATCCATTTATTTATTTATATATATATATATATGTCCTTTGTATCCATTTATTTGTATCCATTTATTTATTTATAAATTTATTATTATTATTATTATTGCTGATATTCTGATAAATGACAGTGTAATGAATAAAAATGAGTAAGATGATTGAACAGGAAAACCCATCGCTTATGACGGGCAATTAACAAAAGGAAACGCTCCAATCAAAATCTGGTTTCTTTGGGGGGTAGGGTGGAAAGAATATTTGTACAGAACCCTGAAAATGAAACATTTCAGTGGGTTGCACCATTGCTTCACATCTCTCAAGCTCTGGGTTAGAATCTGGCTCTCAGAACTCTGTATGTAGTTAGCATTGTGCCATTGAGTGGAATTCTTCCAGGTGTTCCAGCGTCCACAGACAGGACAGGAAACATGCAGGTCCGCTGGACTAAATGTTCATTAGGCTGTGTGTGTGCATGACCCATGGTAGGTTGGTGTCCTGTTCCCAGTTGTACCTACCCATGCTGCATGCTGCTTGGGACAGTCTCCAGTTCTGTTGTCACTGTCCAGGATAAGCAGTTGGCAAATAAATGAAAACTGAACCAAGACATTCTAGATTAACAATAATAAAACAAGTGTTTTCCAGTTCTTAAAAAGATGTGTGCTTCTTTGAGACTCCTTGTTGTAAAGCATGTGTGAGTACCATGGCCCCAACTCTTTCCTGAAAGCCCAGTTTCATCAGATACTACATCTCAGAAGACATATGAAGGTCACTGCACATTCTCACTTTCTCAGTGTGTCATCATCTAATACAGGTCAGGGTTATTTAAAAGAAACCTTTTTGAACCCAAGTGATAAAGGGTCACGATTAAAAACACAAACTCTTGTAATTTGTTTAGTCAGGCCTGAAATTAAATACCTTTTAATAGGCAGGATTATACTTTGATGAACGGCATTTTGTGTAGATCTTTCCACAAAGATCACTAATCGCATGAATTATTTCACTCTAAAGCTGAAAATTGGTATTACCCATCCAACTTGTTACTTGGCTGCATTTACTTCTGGCACTTTCTGTCATACAGGATTTGTACACAGGCCTGAAATGTTGGACAGCTAAGTATCTTCCCAAAGATTTCATGGCAATTTAGGAATAGAGTCAAAAATTATGTCCATACACAGGCATACACAGAAATGAAACTACAGTCACCTAAAAAGTAAAATAGTTGTAACTCAGAACTGAAGAAAAGATTTAGATCACAGGATTAACGTTGCACCGCTGACCCAGAGCAAGAATCATAAACCTGGAAGAGCTAGGACACTACCTGTAAATGTGTCATACCCTGGGAACTCAGTCTCCCGACAATCCGATGAGGGGCAAAAAAATGCCAGAAGTTTTAGTTTCCTCTCTGCAAGGCAAGCTTATTGTTACAGCTTTGAGCATGGCTCTGCACTTTAGCAGACCTGAGGTAATCTGAAATTCAAATGGAGGGCGAGTTAAAATTAAGGTCCCGTTAGGCAGCACTTTATTCAAAAGCTTGTTAAGATGAGGTGTGGCAGGGAAACGCAATGAAGTTTTAGTCCCCTGTAGTCACTCTGCCTTAAGTCTGTCGGAGGAGAAGCCGGCTAAATCCCGGGACAGCGGCAAACCGCTTTTGTTCTTTCTTTTCCCAAGATCCCTACATCTTCTCCACAATACCAAAAATATGCTGAAACAGCCAAGCTATATTTCAGCTGCGGAAATAAGACCTTCCACCTTCTGCTTACTGTGATGCCAGCTGTTCTAATCTTTTGGCGACTAGGCTCTTTTGCTCGTGAACTCGACGCCCTCCTCTGTGTGAGCACTTCCTCTTAACAAACAGGGACGCTCGATCATCTCCTGTTGTCCCGTTCACATCCCTTTACTTTCCAGAACCCAGTGAGGTGAAACCTTACATTTCAGCGGAAGGTTTAAATGGCAGACACACAATTTATCTCCAATAAGGCTTCTCACCCTTCAAAGCGCACACGCCACCAGAAGGCTGTCAGACAGCTAAAAGGAATGCCTCCGTACTTATCGCTAGCATGGTTGTGTTTCGATGACAGGAACGTAGGGGTCACAGTGAGGGTATTACAGCTTTGGAATGCAAAGAAGGAAAAAGGTAAATTATAAGAAAGTTAAAGTCTGGTAGTAGGACCAGATACCATCCTTTTGCATTAGCAAGTACACACACACCACCCCCAAAAGTTAACTAATGTTTCAAGATGCGTAAAGCCCCGGGGGTCAGTAGTAAGTGACTGAGTGTATTAAGATACTGTATTAATATCAGCTTTGTCAAGACATTAATCAAAGGGTTTGCTATATGAGTTTTGAGTGCATTGTATTGACAGAAAGAAATTTTGATAAAAATGATAAATTTTTCTACGTGTTGATTTGGAATAGAATGTGCTGTGTTCCCAAGCATTTGCATGTATGGAAATAAAAGCTATAAGGATTTTGAGCTTTACTCACTTTTTTTTATACACACTGCTATTATTCTGAACACAAGTGTAGATTTGCCATGGGCAGTAGAGCCTATCGTGGCAAATCTACTCCAAAAGGCATCACCTAAGAGTTCTCCATAAAGATGGCTTTTGTGTATACACGCAGGCAATGATTTTTTTTTTTTTGAGGTGGAGGAGTTCAAATGGAGCCTTGATTTTAAAATTGTAATGTTTCTTACAAAAAATAAAAAAGCTGTGTCTGACAGCACTCAGACAGGCATCTTTCTTGGCACTGCAGAGAGCCTGTTTGTCCTCCTCTTTGTTGATGCCAGGACCACGTCCACAGTCAACAGAGAAGGTCAGAGGCAGCCGCCAGCCAGACAGAATGCTTTTCTCCCCTTAAGAATTTCCAGCGGGCCTCTGACCCCAGAGAGGCATGCCATGTTTATTAGTGGAGCGGCCCTCCTCTGGCAACACATGAAAATGCCTTGGCAGTGAATGAAAGAAGAGAGGCAGAGAGTCAGAGATCTGTAGCGGCTTGTTTACCCTGTAGGCGGAAAACACAAACAGCCACGGATCATGCAGAGGCTGGTGCAGATGGCACGAACTGGGACCGGGTTCATTTGGGCGCCCCTGCAGGAGCATGGTGGTGGCAATTCACATAAATGCCCTCTGTGGCTTCTTTCACCATAGGTTCCGTTGACCTTGTGGTCTTAGTGAGGAAGGTGCAAGTAAAAAAAAAAAAAAAAAAAAAAATTGCTTTTAAAGATGACTCCGCTGTTCAGAAAGCACGCACTCATCAAGGGCCACTTTTGGAGAATAAAAGGCTATTTTCACACTGCCCTGCAGTCATAATCAGCCGAAGAATGAACGCCTTCATGCTCAAGAGACACTGTTGCGTGACTGAAGTGACATCAAAGCTTTGATGTCCGTTCTGGAAACTGGGAGGGCCTGTCGTAGGACGGTCATTCTGTGTATCCGGTTCCCTTTTCCTCAGTGTGGTGTATCTGCTGGGTATGTGGAGGTTCTGCTTTAGTCCAACTGTTACTGCAGCGCAGCTCCGGGGAGGACGTCTCCCACCACTCTGCAGCACGCAGGCGTAAGTGCGTCATCAAAGTCAGGACAGACCATCACACCGTACTGTCTGCTGTTCTTTACAAAACAGTTACTGCCCATTTGAGTCCATGAATTCATTATGCTTTTCTGGTTGTAAATGGAAAAATCAGGCAGGGACGTTGCCATCTATGGTTGTAGCCAATATCTACCTCTAGCATGCACAGTACTTTCAGGTTCAGTAGAACTGGTAACCTCTGGCAACCATACACCCACCCCCACTGCTGCCTGGCCTGGCCTGGCCTACTGTTCACTATGTAAACAGCAGTGTGGAAGAACTAGAAATGCTATGATGAAACCGAGCTGAAGATGTGCAGATCTCATAACAGATGGGTCTCATAAAATGAACGGTACCGCTGGAGATGGAACTGAAATGTCTGCCGACAGGCTTTCAACGGATGCGTCGTCTGTGCCTTGTGTTGGAAGCCTTGCAGAGCTCAGGTAGCATTTTCCGTTGTGCTATGCAATACAGGGATTTTGTACATGATGAGCCCCATTCATTAATTCAGGGGCACAGAGAGGTCGGGGCCAATGGCAAAGTTCACTTTGGACAGGAAGTGAGCCCATCTAATTGGTGACACTTTTCATATTTGGGGGAAAAGAGATTTTGGATTTGCCAGCTCACCTGACCTGTATATGTGTGGACCAAGGGGGTAGGAATCCAGACAGTGGGAGAAAATGAAAGTCCACACACAGGGCTAGTGCAGAACTTAAACCCTATCACCTTGGAGATACGACACTACCCAGCATGCCAATCAGGCTCCTTTTAATTTCAATCAAAGCTGCTGCTGTAATGACAACTGGTGAAAAATGGCGGACATAAGACCCCCCCCCCCCCCGTTAAAAAAAGAGGGGCAGGCAGAATGGCAAACATCTTAAATTAGCATAATTTGGTTTCACTTTCAAGAAAAAGAAATCAAATTTAACCATTTTATATACAATACTGGAAGCTTAAAGACTAACCATTTATTCTTCCGCCTTGATGACCATGTGTTGATGCACTGATATTTCACATGATTAAATAACCCTGTGGAAATGCTCAGTGCTGGCTGTGCCTACTATCTGTGCCGCCGAAGTGTTCAGTGGACAAGATAAAAATACCTAACACCCTCTGTCAAAAAAAAAAAAAAAGCATGTTTTGCAGTGTGGCAACAATTCAGCACTTGCAGCCTCTCTGTGGGATGCCATACCACTGATTTCACATTGATATAACACATCGGAATGCAATGTGAAGACGCGAGATACTGGTTAGCCTAGTAGAAAACGTATTGCAGAAATTCACAAAAAGGGAAGAGTACGCGGCAGTTGTTTAATGCACATTCCGTGCTCCCAGAGGTGTACACATGGCAACACAGGTCTTTTGGCATTACACGAAAGGCCCAGAAAACAAATAAAGCTCCTAGCTCGCCCCGCCAACAGAGCGCGGCCCCCAGACAAGCACAGGTACAGACACAACGCAGCTGTGCGTCAATTAACGTCACACACCTCTAGTTAATTAGTTTGTTTCAATTATGTACTGCGCAAATGAAAGTGACAAAGACAGACAGACAACTGGTAATTCTGTAAAGTCTTTATTCACCGGGTTGGGGGAGGGGGGGTTTTACATTTACCTAACCAGAATGAAAAAGGCAATGTTAACTTAGACATTATATAACATGAAATCCTTTGGGAAAGGATAGAGGTGTCCCTTTATATGCACTATTCGTCCTTCAATATTACTAGAATTGGAATTTGACTCCCACTGACACACAAACAAATGAAGCCCCCGCCTAAGACATACGCTTAGGGGTAATTACAGCAAGTGCATTCAGAACAGCAGTCGAGACAGTCTCAATGGCAGTTCTGTTTGTACCAGCCTATTTGCATTGTGATCACTGCTTAAACTTTGCTCAGAAACAAGTAATTTCTCAAACATCCTGCTGTAATTTTACAGGAAAATGCAAACTGACATCTTTATTCCTGCAATTGCTCCATTTGTCTCGCACGGAAATACGCATCGTTTCAGTCCTGCGAGTTTTCACTCTAATCGCCCCACTGGGAAGTAAACTATGACACGCTAGGTCCCTTTCATTACAGCTTGTGATCCCTGAGAACCGCATTAATATTTAATGAAGACTAACTGAACAATGAAAGACAAGGCCAACCAAAAAAACCTGTAAATATTTAAATTGACCAACCACACGGCACTGAAAAAGTGGACAGCGATAACCGCTCCATCCCTGGACTTCTTCACTCCAACGCTTGGCCTCGGACTGCCGCTGCCCTTTTGTTTGGTCTGCTCCGGAGCTGTCTGGACACGCTCGTGCTTCTGGGACGTTGCTGCATTGAAGCTGGCCGAGCAGAAGGACAGCAAGGACTGACACGTCTGCCATGTTTCTGGCACAGCTTCAGCAGAGAGGTGTGGGACATAAATGTGTTATACATAACAAGGGAGGGTGGAGGCGTGGGCGCTTCTCCCACCTCCTCTCCCAGAGGTCCTGCTGCCACCAAACAGGTTGGACTGTGCTGGGCTTTTCAAAAGGATCTGATCAAGCCTCACAACTTTCTGCTGCAGATGAAAGGATTCTGTGCATTTTAAGGAGGAGTTCTGCGGCCCGATCCGACTAGACACAGGATTCTGTTTTGGCTGAATTTCTTGTTCCAGGCAATTGTGGCATCTGTTCAGAGCCCTCACTCTGAACTGAAATTGGAACTTTTCTACTGAGAAGACCCAGATTAAACTGCATTAAAAGGCCTGTGAGAATTCCTCAGAATCTCTCTGCTGCATTACAGAGATGTAAACAAGAACAAAACATTGGCAGGTAGTGTACAACAATCTGTTACAATACAACAGGGACTTCTTATGGGGCTATGGTAACTAGATGCATTGAGTAGTGGTTTAATTTTAGTTCCTAGTTGTTGACAAAGGTAGTCTTTTAGCTTTCCGCAGTATGGAATGTCTGCAAACTACTATGTGGTGTCAACATATATCTACCATTATTCTTTATAACCTTTGTTTTAGGCCAAAAGGAGACCTTTAAACATTCACATACAGAGCTAGCAAGCGCTTAGCGACAAATATAAAAAGTCTAACGAGCCGGATTTAAAATCATACTTCCTCTGAATGAATTTACATAGCTTTTGTACATCAATCAATTCAGTATCTGTGGTAAACACACATTAGAAAGTAATAATGCAGGCATGTCATTTCAGCTCTGATCCTTGGAGCACCACTACTTTAAAATACTGCACATTAACTGAACAGCTGTCTCACAGTTTTTCCCTCCGGTTGAACACTAATCCACCTGATTCAACCATTCGTCTTGTTCCCAAGCTCTTAACGGTGCAACGATAGCTGGGTGAAAACTGACCAGAACTGGCCGTCCTGAATGCTAAATTAATAGTCCACAATTAGTAGTCTCTCACACACCCGTTCCCACTTTCTGCTACGTTCAGAGCAAGACGCCAACAAGCAAGACTGAACAGGGGGGTGAGATGAACAAAAGAAAGAAAATGATGCTTTCAAATAAGAATGCAAGCATCGACTGCAACAGAGCTGTTTCCAGGCCAAAAATTACACCGTTATGAAATCAACTGAGTTTATCGGAAACTTTCCTGAATATGTGACAAAATATCTTCAGCCTTGAAATGCAAAACGATCATAAACTGGATCTACTCACACTTATGAGCTACAGAATAAGGTAGACTGGAGGAATAAATCTGTACGCTACCAACCCATCGATAACCCGTTTAAGGTTCAAACGTGGACAGTTAATGCAACACCAAGACCCACATACTGAAAGGACCATCATAACCATCATAATCCAAGCCTGGTCATGTGTCTAGGACTGGCAACTGGTTTGGAGTCGAATCGCTGAAGTCAACCACATTTATACGGACCTTGACACCATCGTTTAAAACTACAGCCCTACAATTCAAATCATGCCTTCACAAAAGAATGTTAATTTGAAAAAGAACTGATAACTAAAATAAAAATGCAACATTTAACAATAACATGAAGCTTAATGATTGCCATGAAGGCATACACCCACTTTTTGGCATTACTCATTTTTCATTTCACATGTTGGGTATAAATGCATGACATAATGCACAATTAAACCATATATGACATGAATTTCAAATTTCATGACTTTGATATACACCTGTTAAAAAATTGATATTGCCAGACTTTTTTTTTTTTTTTTTAAACCTAAAAATATGTTTTCACACACTTACATTTAAGGCCACAGCTCGGATTCTTGAAATATAGATTTGCTTTTTTTAATTTGCCAAAATCAAGACCTAGGATGAATGCTCCCATACAAAAATATCTTAGTTTCTGAACATAAAATTATTTACAATTTTGTGTTCCCCTGCAGAGAATTTAGGGGTCTTCAGATGATGGTATGACACTATGTAAGACTAGCTGTCTCTTCTGGTCACTGGCTACTGATATTCTAGTCACAATATGAACCCCTTTGACAAAATGGTGAAGGATCTAGAATTGCATAGTTTAAAACTTTTGGACAACCAAAGTGACAATATTCTGGAAGTCTGTTTTCAGTTGGATAAAAGAAATGACAAAACAAAGGAACAAAAATTCTCAAGTCGTGAAATGATACAACTTATCGTACAAATGACACAGCTGAATATATATATATATATATATATATATATATATATTAAAAAATAAATAATAATTCTCCCGCAGTGTAATGATACCCCAAATCGCACAAAAGAAAAAGCTTAATATTTCTATATAGATATTTTTATATATATAAAAAAAAAAAAAAAAAAGTGAGGTTGTGAAGTCTCTGGCTCCAGTGCTTTGGGAGGGCGGGGCTTGCCTGATCACAGTGCAATATCTGGCCCCGCCTTATTTTGGTCACACCCACATCAAAGCTCCTCCTTCCGCTTGGCTACTTTGTCCTGGTCCTGTCCCCGCAGACCTCGCATGAAGCCAGTGAATCCTGCCTCCTGATCACACAAATGGAAACAGCGTCAATTCCTCAGGTCTGCCCTATCAGCCTGACTGCCCGTGGGAGTTTTTTTTTTTTTTAAACCAGCAACGAAACTCTAACAGTGCAGTCATGCATGGTGAACGTCATACAGATTCTGAAGTAAATAATGGACCACACACTTGCCAAGGGTAAAGCTCCTCAAACAGTTCTGAACTATTTATATCATAAATATTTATGGAATCGACGCACATAAAGTTGGCTTAAACCATCTTGGTTTCCTTGAGCACGATCCTATCGAAACATCCTGTTTCACAGATTCACTTCCCATTGAACCGTCCCTCAAGAACGGAAGTATAAAACCGTTCATGTTCTCAGCTCCTAATATGTTTCAGTCTACAGTCCCTCTCCATCTGTCTGTCCCATCCCTCTAACGGCACGGCTACCACAAGCAGTGCCAACACAACGTTTGATAAACAGTACATCATGTATTTTGCATCAGTGTTTCTGAATTCCTGCTCCACGGTTTTACACCTAAAACGGCACAGCAGAACAGCTGCCACTCACCCCTCGCTCTCCAGCGTACTTTTCCACAAATTTCCCATAATTGTAGTAGTTGAAGGTGGGGTAGCCATCAACGCCTTCCTGCTTGCACAGGTCCTGGTTCAGCCCCTTGGTACAGTCCACTGCCGCATACGCGATCTGTGATAGCACATTGATTACCGTCAGAGCCCCGCCACACCGTCCTCTCACCGCCTCTCAGGTCATCTCGACTGCCGTCTCCACCCTGACGCTAACGGTAATGAGGCTCACACAGGTTTATTGGCACAGATGCTCGTTTGATTATCAAATAAATAAAGCAAATGTCCCGGTCCCTTTCGTTAGCTTTTAATCAAGACGCTTCACAATGTAGCTGCCCAAAAGGCTTAACGGCGCAGGGCAGACAAGGTAAAATATTGTGCCTCCTGAAACAAGGTAAAGGACGCAGAAATATCAAGCAGGTACACCCTTATTATGATACTGACGGAGGCAAGATTGCATCAATATCTGAACATGTAGCAGTTTCAGATGCAGTAATGGAAACACCTGTAACACAACTTCATTGTAATGTGCCTATTTACTGGGAGATTTCAATGTCACTACAACTGTTTGTGTTCTCAGTCAAAGAGGGAAATGTCATCCACAATAGATTGCCCGCTCCACCACACTGGCATTCAATCAGTCTTGTTACTACAGCACAGTGCCTGCAGATATTAGGCTTTGAGTAGTAAATGAGAACTATAAAAAGGTGGAGCGCGTGGCTGTGTTGGCCCCGGCTGAAATGTTTTCCTACAAGCCTTCCACCCTGCCCTGTTTGGTCAGCCAGTTTGTCCTCAGGGTAAAGGGAAGATGTAATGCATTCCTATCATGCTACACAATTTGTGAAGAGGGAAGCAAATAAAAATCACTAATACTACAAAAAAAAAAAAAAAAAAAAAAAAAATTAAAAATTTTTAAGGCCCCAACCGTTTTGAAAAAAGTAGTTAAAAAGGGACAGCGGCGAGCGGCAAGAAGCCCCCCAAAACCCCCCAATTCAATCACCCTGTGCTTTCGGTTTGCCAGACGGCAACCATGTCAGAGGATGAAAGGCTCCTGCACTTTCTGAAGACGAGAGCGGCACATCCGCCTCTGCCGTGAGAAGCGCCACGGGACAGTTGGTGTTGACGCTAAACAAATCTGACAGATTTGCAATTCCAAGCCAGCTGGAAACTCCGGCACAATACAAAACGGGCATTGCTTGTGAAACAAGCAGGCACCCGTCCTCGCCGATCCGACGAGGGATTTCAGCACAGAGATGCGGTAACGAGACTGCGGCGCGCTGCCGGAATCCTGAACACGGCCCGGGTTGCAGCACTCAAATGCAAACAAAGCGGCGCAAGAGGCCAACAACTCTCTCATCATCGCTGGTCAAGGAACAGCAGCGGGGACCCATCAAAACGCACGGGCAGTTCTGCTGCACTTAAAAGCAGAAAAACTTTTGCTAAAGGTCTCCGCACTTTAATATCACTGCTGCCTGACATTCACCAAAATCTGCAGGTCCACGAGGCACAACTTCAGGAACTGTAAATAATTTTAAGTACAAACCTCAGTCTTGACAAAACCAATAGTTTCCAGATGATGCTAGCCAAAATAACGTCTCCACACCTCCACGGAAGCCAATAATAGGTTTCAAAGTGTAAAATGTCTTCGTCTGCACGGAGCAATGGTGAGAGAAACTCCATACATCAAGAAACGTGCTATGTTCTCTCATGTTCTCATCACAAACAAAAAGCAATCTAAAGATTAACAATCACCTCAGTATTTTTCAGCACAAGAAGCTGCCTAAAACCCTATAATGCAACTCCACCCCATTAATCTTAGTGCTACTCACTCCCGCCTTAAGCAAGTTCATCTGTCGAACCCAAAAGGATGGACACCTTAACGACACCTTAATAGTTCACACCGACTCTGTGTGTTTAAAGGATGAGATCCACATAATGTCCCCAGCTAAATAAACACACGCCCTGGTCTCTATGGACAACCCTGTGCAGACAAGCACACGATGCAATCAAGAGAGAACAACAGTGGATGGTACAACTCAAACACAAACATCCACCACACCAATGCCACAACAGACTGCTCAGAGCATTAGTTCCATTAAAACCGAACCAAGTTTTTGTACATGCGAAATGTTTAAATATTTCATAAAAGCAGGTATGCAAAACTTGATTTTTAACACTTATTTTAAACTGGATGCGGCGCAGTATTCAGAAAGAAAACGGGAATCTTCACACACTTCGGCGAAAACCGGGATGCACGCACTCGCTCCTCTGCCATTTGTCACAAATACTTTTGAAAATTCCTAGGCTGTGAGCAACGGAGATGTGTGCCAGTACCAGCCAACCCCGGGAGGCTTAAAGACAACGCTGTACATAATGCAGTCCAGGCAGCTGTGAAAAACAATTGGTTATTTTGCGTTTTTAAATGCACCAAGATAAATAACTAAAGTAATGAAAGAAAGGCTTGGATCTGTGCCAGAGTTATAAAGGGTTTTGGGGAGAAACAAGAAGTCAAGAAGAGTGAGGCTAACAAATGGGGGGTGGGGGGGTTAATCTTGAACAAAATGATGGCTGGGGGAGGCTAACCAGGCGGACCTC
>JABJVR010047959.1:0-25957 GCA_025773905.1 Chitala chitala
GCGAGAGAGAGAGCGAGAGCGAGCGCGTCGCTGCGAGAGAGAGAGAGAGAGAGAGAGAGAGAGAGAGAGAGAGAGAGAGATTTTGGATGTTTTTGTTTGGTTGTAGACAACTATATGAGTTTTGTTCCTGTCTCTATTTCTGGTTCCGTTTTTGCTGTTCCTCTTTGCATTCTTTGGTATTTTCCTAGAGACCCTTCTGACTATTTCTTGTTTTGTTTGGAACATTATTCTTTTTGGTTTTGTTTTCGATCATTCGATCATTACAATTTATCCTAGACTTTATATTGTCTTGGTTGACAGTTCCCTTGATTTTATGTTGCGGCCTTGATTGAGCCAGCCAGAAATAGCCAATGTCCGTACATTCTACAGTATTGTGTTGTAATGCATAACAGCCAGTATTCATACATTCTACATGTAACGAAAGGTGAACCACGACAGTAGAAACCTCCCAAGTCTGATTTATCCCCCAAGCAAAGGACTGTTATTTTTTTACCATTATTGTACTGCAATTTGTAAAACTGCCACTTGCTTTCAGGGGACACATTCACCTTCAGTGACATCACACGGAACATTCTGCAGTATGAACATGCAGGAGCAACGACAGAGGATGACTCAATGGTGTTCACAGTCACAGACGGGTCCTCTGTAGCAACAGTGACGGTGCAGGTCCTGGTGGTTGCCATGAGAGGTGACGGACCCCAAAGGGACCCTAACGCCCTGCTGACCATGGAAGTCCCGGAGAAAAGCAGCACGGTCATCAAGCGCACGCACCTAGCCTATGTGGTCAGTATGTGAGCAGAGTGTCGGTCATCAGCACTCGCACTCCACATGTTGTTACTGTGTAGGACTTGAGAGTCCATTGGACAGAGACTTTAGTGCCATAATGTCTTAAAGAAATGTGCTGACTGTGCAGGATGACAGTTCCCCAGAAGATGAGATCCGTATCCAGCTAGTCTCTGTGCCCATGTATGGCATTCTGACCCATACGGACTCCACATCACACCACAAGGAGCTGACAGAGTACTCGTTTTTCACGATGGAGGACATCAGTCGCCACAGGATACGGTATGCTCACTGTCAGAAGTGTTAAGTCTCATCGTTACTTCCTGTCTCATTATATTTGTGATTTGAAGTATTTTACTTGAGTGTTTATATTCCATAACAATTCTAATAATAATAATAACAATTCTATTTAGAAAGCAAATATACTTTAATTTACACCTACAGTAACACAGATGTAATATTGAAATTAGCTTTCTGTTTGTTAATTCCGTTTTTCTTGGCAGGTATGTCACATCACTTGAGACCAGAAATCAGCCAGTCACTGACATTTTCCATTTCATAGTCTATGATGGGGAAAATAATCGTCTTGACAGCCAGATGTTCACCATTACCATAACATCTGTGCAGAGGCAGCCTCCTGTAGTTACAGTTCGCAGTGGCATTAAGGTATTGTTGAAAAGGACTCCCTGTCTTCCACTAATGAACCATTTTCTCTGTTGTCACTCGATGTCGCTATGATGGCCTCTCAAGTGCATGTAAGATTTAAGGGTTCCTTACCTCCACTATATCTATTGCATGATCATTAACAAGTATTTTTACTTCAATATGAAGTATTTTTCAAGACAAAAATACACAAATGTATTAGGTAATATGTACAAATTAAGGAGTAGTGTTTATATTCGTTGCAAATTAATATGTTTGCACAATTCTTTAAAAAAAATATACAGTGGCCCCAACACGTACTTGGACACTTAAGCAATGCTTAAAAAAGTTTTAAAAATTATATAAAATGTGAAACCAAACAGCATTTATGTTACAGAAAGATAAGCATAAGTGTGGTTTTCAAGCAATACATAAAAAAGTTAAGAGAAATATTTATTTGGTCAGAAAAAGTCCATTTTGGTTCTCCAGTTTAGTGGAACATGGTCGTGAGTAATGAACTACACCTGTTTTTAGGACGTCTGTGTGTCTGTGAGGATAATTGACCCATACTCCCACTATCGATTATCTCAGAGCAGCTCTTTGACTAATTGTAAAAATGGATAAGAAAAGTGAAGCTGGTTCTGAGAAAAAGTCTTTGTTTGTGCAAAGAATGTAGCTTTGTTTGATAGATCAGAGAAACGTTTGATTTGTTTAACCATGGCTTAAGTGTCCAAATATTTTTGAGGGCTGCTGTGTATAAGAAATTAAGTTATAAGCCCTATATTCCTTACTGATCTCCTGTACCACGTTATGTTTAGGTTGAAGAGGGGGGTAGAGTGCCGCTGTCTGGTAACCACATCATAGTCAATGATCCAGACACACCAAAAAAGGACCTTCTGGTGTGGCTAATCAGTCCGCCCAAATATGGCTTCATCGAGAACACAAAACACAGTGAGTAAAGATGCTGCATTCACAATTAGTCCAATTCAGACTATGAGATTTTTGCTGCCTTACTGCTTCATTATAATCGTAAAGGTCCTGGCTGGAAGCGAACTGACCGCAATGGCACCATTAGCATATTTAGCGTGCCACATAGCACATCCGGTTGGTGTTGTTCAAGAGCCATCTGCAAAATCTGCTGAAATGTCTCAATGTTTGCCACTCATTGTGTTCACTGCAATTTGAAACAGCTTTTGTTTCACTGTCAAAAAATGTGAAGTTAACCAGGCTGCTTTGCTGTCTTAGTACTTGCAACTAACAGGTTTTAGAAGTGTCTGAAAGAAGGTATGAGTGAAGCTTTATACTCTTCACTCAGTTCTTACAAATATGTGAATCTTAAATGTAGGTATTTGTGATTAAAAAAATAATTGTTTGCTTGAGCCTGAGTACTTAATATCACTTCATTCCTCTTAACACTTTAAATCCCCTGACAAACACAGACTGTGTGGCTGATCTTTCTGTCTACAAGTCAGAATGATATTAACATTTCAAATAGTAGTAAATAAAAATTGCATTTCTGACATCCTAATAAAAATCCATAGTCTATCATGGGCGAATGTGATGCTTTCAGTGGACTCCAGGTCCAGAGATGTTTCTGTCAAACAAGCTTCCCACAAAGTAGCATCCAAAGACACAAGCGTAACCATAGTCAAACATTTTTATAGAAAGTGTTCTTGAGAAGTTCACACATTGTCCATTCTTTGTCTTTAAAGTTAGAGAGATTGGAGGAGCTCGGGTGATCAGCCCTGATGTTCCTTTCTCTGTGGAGGACCTCATGTTAGACCACATCATCTACGTTCAGAACATTCAGCAGACAGCTGACCATTATCAGGATGAGTTCAGCTTCTATATTAGTGATGGATCCAGCCAGACTGAAGCCTTCCACATCAGCATCGACATCCAGGTTGCATCTTCTTGTTGTTTTCATATTTACATCATTTTAAAACAGTTTATTGTCGGTCTCCTTGTGCTTTCTCTGTCGCAGGCTCTGGACTGGGAGGTTTCTAGAAGTGTGGCATGGACAATCAGGACAGCAGAGTATAAACAAAACAAAACAGCTGTTTAATTAAGCACAATGCAGAAAGGATATTTAAATTTATCAGACGCTTTTATCCAAAGCGACTTTCAGCATTGCTGGGTGTCTTGCTCAGGGATACACCTGGTGGCTGGGCTGGGATTCAAACCAGGAGACTTCTGCATCTCAGCCTGATAATATTTAATTTATTAATTATTACTTGTTTTTTCAACATGAGCACCATGTAAGGGTTAAATCAAACGTTTTGTAGACAGTAGAAAAATTTAATTTGCAAGACGCCCCCCCACCCTCACCCCCCATATAACTCTGGACAAATGTAGTACCGGTACTTCATGAAGGTACTTCCGGTAACTGGATTCTCACATGTCTACACACTAATAAGGGAGTTAGTTCATTTGTTATAACAATGAACATAGTTCAATGCTCTGCCTTTAGTAGGGTTGCAATACAGATTTAGAAATCCAAGTCTGTGGTTGTTTGTATTGATATTGTCTCCCAAGACCTAAATAAAAGCTGATTATCTGTTAGTCAACTTGTATATTTTATCGTCAGAGTTTAAATTTTGTGTATTTGCTTTAATTAGATGCTACTTGTATTGATATTAAACTGCCATTTTCAGCAAACAAAGGAAGAAAGATTCCCAATAATCTCAGTGAACAACATCCATGTGGAGGAGAGTTCTGGCGTGGTCATCACCAACTCCTCACTGGCTGTCATGGGCTTTGATACACCAGAGAACAGGATTATCTTCACCATCACCAAGAAGCCCTCCTATGGTCAGTTCTGTCAGAAATCATTCAAAGAATGTAATTATATGGCCAAAGATTATTTTGCAGTTGTAGTATTACAGTGCGTAGCTATGAAACCTGAAGATGCAAGTTTTTTTTTTTCTTTCAAACGTTCAGCTTCATTGCTTCATCTTCAGAAAGTTAAAAGGCATATTTTTGTTGTTGGTAGATTACAGCTGTATTTTTGTGACCTTTCTACCAAAGTTTTTCTTAATTTCTGTTCTCAGAAACGTTAAATGTGTAAATATTTTCCAGAACGATACTCTTCAGTGAAACCAGGGAGTCATTTAAGATGGAAATTTGAGGGTATTCCTGTAATAAACTGGGTGAATTGAGATTGACTCAGTTTTAAAAGGTCTCCCATACATTCACAGGAAAGGTACGCAGGAGGCTGTACTACTCACAGCCGTTAGGAAGTGGGCGTGTCCTGTCCGAGGGCTCCACCTTCACGTACCAGGATGTCTTGGACAAGCTGCTGGCATACACCCCAGATGGCCTGATGAAGGGGGGGACAGATGAGGTGCGCTTTTCCGTAACCAATGGCCTGCACACTGAGACAGGTCAGCTGGAGTTCACGATGGAGGTGATGAAGACCGAGGGACCACGTGTGGCCACCAACCGAGGCATTCAGCTCACGGCAGGTCAGGAAAATCTACCTTTAAGTACATTTAGAAAGGTGTTCTGAAGCCAAAACTCATGTCATTCCTTGCTTTTGCTGTGTTCTCCTTAGGATCTGTGTCTAAGATCACACAACAACATCTGAAAGGCACAGACAAAGACTCTGATGACCTCAAGCTAAGATACGTCATAACCAAAGACCCCAGTGCTGGTACACTGAAATTATCCAGGAATGGAAATCTGCTGCAGATCTCACTTAAAGGACCTGTCACAAGCTTCACACAGGAAGATATCAACAAAGGTTTTAAATTTGACCTCTTTAGTTTCTTATAATTTAATTGGAACAAATCTTACTCTGAAGTAACGAGTGCTGCTTGAGTGTAGCGTGTGTGTGATGACCATTTTATGTCAAAATACCAGATAATCATGGTCCACTTCGCAAAAATGAGTTTACATGTTACTTTTGCATACAGTATGTGTTTGCATATACAGTACATTAAGATAAAGGAGTCGAAGAGAAAGAATGTCATGGAGAGTGGTTTTAATAAGTAATACTCATTTAACGTACTCGTGCTTTCATCACACGCTGTTATCCATCCTAGTAAGTCGCATGTTTTTGGCTGACTTGAGGATGGGATGCATGTTGTCTTTTCAGGGCTTGTGGAATACCGGCATGAAAAAGGTGAAAATGGCGGCAGTTTAGTTTTCAAGTTTAACCTCGTCGATCCAGAGGGAAACAAAGTGATCGATCAGTCCTTCTTTATCACTGTTCTCGGTATGTTCACTTTGTCACTCCGTTAATGGAATTTTGTTGGAGGAAAGGGACTGGGGCCCAGTAGCTTTCATCTCTGACCCTCTGCTTGGTCTCCCAGAGGACAGACTGCCCCCCTCAGTGGTGGTGAACAAGGGCCTGCTGTTGGATGAGAACACGGTGAAAAAGATCTCCACGCTGGAGCTGTCGGCCACCGACCAGGACAGTGAGCCGGGGGAGCTTCTGTACCGTATCACCAAGAACCCCCAGCTGGGCTACCTGGAGCGCATCACCTCACCAGGTGTGCAACCACGACTGTGGCCACCTATCATTGTTTTCATTCACAAGCAGATTCTTAAGCACATGCGCACGTGCGCACACACACACACACACACACACACACACACACACACACAATAATAGTTAATTTTAGAAGTTGCCATCCAGGTGTTTCTGTAGTCACCAGGTCTTCAGAATTCATTCAATTACCTTCTCATGCGTATTATGTCTTGCATCAGGAAGTGTTTCAAAGAACTACAATTTTTAAGACTGTTTTTGTAATACATTATAGATATTTTATTAATGAACATGGAAAAGATTAGATTATAGGAGCATTTTCCTGTTTAAGATTAAATGTAGCAGTACTGAATGTGTCTATATTTTTCTGTTCATAGTTGGAAAAAGCACTGTTTTACTAAATCTGAGTAAAACACAAATTCTTGAATGTCTGAAAATTGTCACCTTTTGCATTCTACCAAAATTTGCATATAAATGAGTTATAGTAATTATCCTCGTATTTATATGAAGGCATAACAATCAAATGATATAATTAAATTTCAGTGCTTCGTAAAAATACTTTGGCTGAATTATTTCTGGAGTTTAAGAATGCAAATTAAAAATAAGCTCATAAGTACAGCCCTGTAGTAATGTCCTGCTGTCAGCATATGACCAGCTGCAGAAACACAGTACTGTAACAGTGTTAAAGCTGTATTCAGAAGTCAGCTCTAGCAATTAGACAAATATTCCCTAATCAATACATAGTGTGGATGTGGTTAAACTTTATGAAGCACAGTTTAATTTTTTGCTATACACTGTAATGATGTTGCAGGGAAATATAATCTTAACTTTTATCAACAGCACCATATTCAGGATTGATTAGCACAAGTGGCTTAGTGTGACTTTATTCCAGGGACGCAAATCAGAACGTTCACACAAGCTGACCTGGCATCCAGTAGGGTCCAGTACGTGCACAGCAGCGAGGAGGAGAAGCACTCCGATGAGTTCACCTTCACTGTGTCCGACGGGGTTAACGAGGTCAGGCTCGTGTGCAAACCTCTGACTAATGGAGCCTAACCAGTGGTCATTGAGCTAACACATTTAACTGAGCACTGGGAGAGTTACCTGTTCAGCTTTGCATTTCTACTGGTCCTCCTGCTTCCTCCTCAAATGTGGCCTCTGTGTGCTTTGCAGGTCTCTCAGACTTTTTACATAACCATCCGTCCTGTGGACGACTCGCTGCCGCTGCTTCACGTCCCGGGAATGAGGGTCCAGGAGGGCGTCAGGAAGACCATCACTGAGTTCGAGCTAAAAGCAACAGATGCAGACACAGATGTTAGTCTTTGCATATTTCACTGGCCTTTTCATTGACCTCGGTGGTACCTTCTTTGAAAGCTTATGGTTAGCCCGTCTGCTGGAAAAACAAAGCGGACCCCCATCTCTTCTTCTTGCCACATAGGAGGAGTCCATCACTTTCACCGTTGTGCAGCCCCCTCGCCACGGCACTATTGAGCGCACGCATAACGGGCAGGTGTACAGGAAAACCAGCACCTTTACCATGGATGACATCTACCAGAACCGCATTAGCTACAGTCATGATGGCAGCAACTCACTGAAAGACCGCTTCACTTTCACGGTGACTGACGGCTCCAACCTGTTCTTCTTGGTGGAGGAGGAAGGCAAGGAGGTAAGCACACCTGTCACAGGTGTCATACTTCCAGTGCAGAGGAATTCCTGCATGCAGCTTGTTAAAGCTTAGAGTTCACAGTATGCCAGGCCCTATACAGGATAAATTGTACTGTTTTACCACTGAGAGTGCTCATTGTTCAGTTCAGCAATAGTTGAAAAGGCTCCCTCTTGGTAATTATATCATCTGAACTGATGGTCATTGTGCCAATAACCATAGTATGCTTATGATCATAGCAGGGTCTAGCTAATACAATATGACAGTGGTGGGTACCCATATATTATGACATATTGTAGCACACAGAACACATGATAAAACATTTCATGTACATCTTTACAGGACATACAGTGGTTTGTGTCTTAACATTGTCAAGCTAAATCTAATGAGAGAAAGTCTTTGTCTTCTGAACAACACTGACTTTGTAATGTCATTAATGTGGTAAGATTGCTTTAATACACTTTCATTCAAATCACAGCCAGCAGCGTATAAGAAAGGTTGTACAGTGTGATGACACCTCAGGGCAGCTGTGAACATAATTGGCGCCTGCATGTCTGCTGTTTCATCTCCATTGTTTGCACTCCTTTACGACTCCACGGCTGTGCTCACCATCTGACTCATTGCCGTTTACTGTTGCTAGTATGCTAACCCATAGCTCTGCAAGCACTGGAGGTCAGAGGTGGTTCTAAATGAGCAATGTCATTGGCTGTTGATGGTGATGAGTTGTGTAAGGTCAACTTACCATTGGCTACCAGCATCCGTGCTCGTAGATGAAGACAGGGAGGTCAGGTGATGTGCAAGCAAGCCCAGAAACTTGTGTGCTTATAGCCTGAACTTTTGCTTGTCATCACGTGCATATAAACAAAGTTAGCTGTCATTTAATATAACCTGAATTCAAACACAACTGGACAACAATGTGCAGTTTGATGGATCATGCTTGTAAGCAGTGTGCGTAAAAGGGGAGCGTACTGTACGTGTATCACAAGGCCATAGCGATAGAAGCAGAGTAATAATGTAATTATTGTGTTTTTAGTGGATTTAGTTAATTTTTTAATGTTTATCCTGAGTGTTGTTGATCACGTGTTTGTGTTTAGGTTGTGACGGCCGCTCCGCAAAGGTTTAAGATTGACATCCTGCCAGTGGATGATGGGACGCCCCGTATCGTCACCAACCTTGGCCTGCAATGGCTGGAGTATTTGGACAATAAGGTCACAATCTCTGTGTGCCTGGCAGATTCTGTTCCACATTCTTCTCTTTGCTCGTTTAATGTTTACCCTAATTGTCAGTGTTTGTAAGCATTAACTGCAAGTTTAACCAAAAGCGTGTCAGCATGGAAGTGCTGCATCTGTGCATTTAACCTGATCAAAGCGTTCCTTATGATTTCAGTGTAATTATTTACAGTGTTACTACGTTGTAATGTCACACCGTTTCTCCCCGTTGGACAAAGAAAGTTGTGTGTCGAACGTTTGTGCGGCTAATTTACCAAAATGTCTTTTATTGTTTGGATTCAGGCCACAAATCTGATCTCAAAGAAGGAGCTTCTAACGATGGACCCAGACACCGAGGATGAACAGCTGGTGTATGAGGTCACGGCTGAGCCCAAACATGGCTACTTAGAATCAAAACTCAAGCCTGGTGCTCCTATATCCAGCTTTACACAAGGTATTACTAAACTACTTGTTACTTATTTCATGTATTTATTTTTTTTATTTCAAATGTAGTAGCTTAAGACATCTTTCATCAAACTGTTGAAAAATGCACCACAATCAGCACATTCCAGATAAAAACAGAAAACTATTTAATTTGATAAACAACCATTTGCACTTTTCTCTTGCAGCTGACATAAACTTGGGTTTAATTCGATATGTCCTCAATGAGGAGAAAAGCCAGGAGACCACAGACAACTTCAAATTTTTGGTGAAGGACAGTAAACCCAATGTAGTCAGTGACAATGTCTTCCATATCCAGTGGTCTCTCATCAGTTTTGAGCACACAAGGTTTGAGTCTCTGTTATCTTTCAATGTTTATTTCCATATTAATAGTGGATTCATATACAATTTTTGTTGGTTTTATAATATATTAGGAGCAGGAAAAGGAGTAAGAATGTAGATTAAATAATAATGTACTTTAATGTTGGCAATGATTCAAGTGGATCAAAGTGCCATAACTGCAGTTGGTGGGTTTTCGTGTCTTTAATCATTACCTTAGTTGTGTCTGCAGTGCATTTTGATGTCAGTATTACAGGACTGCTGGGTTATGTAGTTCTTTTCTTTACTGAGCCTAGTGTTGATTTTTCACTTTGTTCTTACAGGCTGCTCTGGTGTTTTTCTTATACAATTTTGCATGTCTATTTTCTTTTACATATTTTCCCCTCTATTTTTCACAGAAAAGTTATAATTTCTTCACAAAAGTCTTGATACTACGTCGTCACACTGCAGGCTAACAGAGCCAATAAATGTGTGCTAACATGCACTTGCAGAGCAAACAAGTCTTATTTATTTATTCCTGACAAAAACTTTTTAGTAACTACACAGTTCACCAGGTTTAAGTATGGTGATGTGGCTCCATCCTGGGACCTTGGGGGTTCAGTCAGGAATAAGCTTTTAAAACAGTGCATGTAATGCCTGCTATTAAATTACTGGTAATGCTTTCAATGTGTAGAAAATAGTTTGACTGTGAGACAGTTAGCTAATAAAACCTTTGGAAATGTTATTAACCTTAATTACTGGGATATAAATGTCTTTTGTTTTTTTAAGTGGGAGGTAATATTTAGATATTAACTTCTGAAAATGCCACGCTGTGCATTTTCAGCTACAATGTGAGTGAGCAGGACGGCGTGGTGGCGGTGACAGTAAGGAGGACAGGAAACCTAAACCAGTACTCCATCGTGCTCTGTCGCACTGAGCAAGGCACAGCCACCTCTATGTCCAGCACCAGCTCCCGTCCCGGACAGCAGGACTACGTGGAGTTCGCTGGCCAGGTAGGAGCCCTTGGGATCGTTATTTCAGTGACGAACGGGTGTGTGTAGGCCTAAACGTCAGCAGGAAACACTCAAAATTCCTGAAAACTGTGAACTGCTTTTGGGTGATTTCTTAAGTCGGCATTGTACGTTATACTGTGGAAGAACCATTGCTCAAGAAAGTCCTTTATAAATGTGTCCTGCCTCTTTTTTCTTGAACAGTTTTTTTTTTTTACAAATGTTCAGTGTGTAGCTGAAGAGAAACACAGAATTGGCTGCTGTTTATAAAACACGGACTTGCATGTGGAGCAGAATAACAATTTTGTTTTTATTGCAAATGGTGTTAACACGTATTAAAGGACAGAGACTAAAACATTCTCATTTGTGCCGGTGTACAGGTCCAGTTTGATGAGAGAGAGGACACAAAGGTCTGCACTATTGTCATTAATGATGACCAGGTGTTTGAGAACATTGAGAGTTTCGGTGTTGAGCTGAGCATGCCTGTGTACGCGCTGCTGGGCACAGTGACGCGTGCCAAGGTGCACATTAATGACACGGAGGATGAGCCCATGCTGCAGTTTGACAAGAAGATCCACCATGTCAATGAGAGCGCCGGTTTTGTCTTCGTTCCCGTTGAAAGGAAAGGTTTGTGGCCTTATCTCCGATGCTGTCTGAAACATGATGTTGAGGTCATGTTAAAATGAACGTAAAACCTTGACGATACCAATGGCTTCTATGTAAGATACATAAATTACAAGTTTCGTTTGGGGTGAGAGAATGTCTTAATAGCCTTTGTTTAATTCACCTGGTTTTTATATCAGAAGCTCTTCAAAATGAAACAGTTTTTCAAATTATATTTCAGTGATGGACAATTGTACAGAATGCTAATCAGTTTTTTTTGTGTTTTATTGCCACATAAAAGACAGTGAAGCAAACTGAACAGATTAGTGGAACCTGGTAATTATATTCAGGTTATGTTCCGGCCTGCTTTTCTCTGGATGCTGTTCATTCTAACCAAACCGTTGTACTTAAATTTCATGATTATTTATCTGTATGTTGGTAAACAGTTTACAGCAAGATGAAACAGTCTTGTTTTCAGCTATGATGTATATGCCTTCAGACTATCAAATATATGGTAGTGAGAGTTTCCACTCAAAGAACTTAAAACAAAAGAAACCCTTTCTTTTCGTGTTAGGTGAATATGATCCATGAACAACGTTGCTCTATTACTATGAAAGTAACCTGTACCTTTGCAAGGACCTTGCTATTTTGTAACACATATGAGACTACAATTGTTACACATTTTTTTTTTGTTAAATATCAAAGAACGCAAATCAGAACGTTCACGGAAGTTGATCAGCACTAATTTAAGGCAATTTTCCATTACACTTAGTTCTGGCATTTTATATAATTAACAATTGTTAGACAAGCATAGTCATCATATAGCCCAATCAAGCTTACTGTTATTGGTTAGCTCAGTATGTTTAGTTAAAGTTGAGCTTTGTGACAAGTCACAAAGCATCTTGTCTCCTCAGGTGACACCACCAGCACGGTGTCTGCCCTGTGCTACACTGTCTCCAGATCAGCACAGGGCAGTAGTCTCCACACACTGGAGTCTGGCTCTGACTACAAGACTCGAGGCATGGGCCGGGAGAGCCGCGTGATCTTTGGGCCTGGTGTCAGCATGTCCTCCTGCGACGTCAAACTGGTTGACGACAGCGAGTACGAGCTTTCTGAAGAGTTTGAGCTGGTGTTGTCTGAACCCTCGGACAACGCTCGAATCGGAACTGTCAGCACAGCAAAAGTTGTGATTGACGGACCTAATGATGCTTCTAAAGTCTTTCTGGGAAATTCCTCTTTTACGTTCAGTGAGGACGTAGGTGGGTTGTGAACATTGTCTGTTCTTTGTCTACAGTTGTACATTGTTCTTATTGTGTTATTCTGTGCACTGAGCCCTTGAATGTCACCTTTTCAGGCACCATTGAGATTCCCATTCATAGGCATGGCAGTGACCTGTCATCCTTGGTTTCCGTGTGGTGTGCCACACGACCGTCAAACCCTCCCTCTGCTACACCTGGAGTAGATTACATCCCAAGCTCAAAGAAGGTTGAGTTCAAGCCTGGGAAGACGGTGGAGGTATAAAGGCTCCTGTAGATCAAATGTAGATTAAATGGTTCCATTTTTGTACTCTGGGCTGTCATGAGTATGGCACTGGAAAAGCTTTTTTGTGTTAACATTCCTGTTATTGTGTACTCTTCTCAGACCTGTAGTTTGACAGTGCTGGATGATGTTCAGAACCCGACCATCGAAGGCTCTGAATCTTTTGTGGTATTTCTTAGCTCAGCACAGGGAGCTGTGCTTGGTGAACCATTTGAAGCCTCAATTGTTATTGCAGACACCTTCCAAGACCGTAAGAACCTATGCTTTACTTTACCAGTGCAGAATCATGTTTCTGCTATTAGCCCTCTTACTTTAGTCTTCTATTTAACATTAAAATCCTGAGCCATTAAGAGTGTCTACATGTTTCTCCAGTTCCCAGCATGCAATTTGACAAAGAGGAATACTCAGTGAAAGAGAAGGATGGAGTACTGCGTATCCCCATCATACGCACAGGAGACATCACCGTTGTGTCCTCAGTGAGATGTTACACCAGGACTATGTCCGCTGTGGTTATGGATGACTTTGAAGAGCGGCCAAACACTGACAGTTCAAGAGTCATCTTTCTTAAGGGAGAGAAGGTAGGCCTCTTTTAGATGGATAGCTTAATAAAATGAAGCTATGACGATATTTACAGCAGGACTCATACAACAGCAAAGTGAATAGCATGCTTTGGGAATATTAAACAAGGAATTTAAAAAATGAAGGCTGAGGTTTTGTGATTGTACTAATAGCAATAATTATAAGTAACAATAATAAAGCAATTAGGTGTAATGCTGGTACAAAACTATTGTTTAAAATTGCAATTTGGATTTAACTTGGAAACATTTTGCAAAACAACTTCCTAAATGTTCTTTTGATGGAAAAAAATGATTTCATTATGCAGCGTTTAATAAATGATTTTTTTGTGCAGTGATACATCATAATTTTAAATATATGTTTATTTAATTAAATAATCTTAGTGTTTACCATTTATGCATATGGTTAGTTTTTTTGTGGTAGAATTGTCTACTATCATATAGAAGACCTGGGTTTGATTCCTGGTCAGCTAAACTTGTCCCCCAGCTGCTGTTGAACAGCCTTGCACTCTAGAGTGCCTTGGGAACGCTTAAGGACAGGGAGTAATCCTTAACCATATCTGGAATGGAGCCCCTCTCGGGTTTGAGTTTGAGTTTGTGGCCAAGCTGGTGTCAGATGTCATGCTTTAAATTGTGACACTTAGACAAGTCAGGATCTCTGCATGCTTCCACTCTGACGTATGCTCTTGACACTTGTCACTCCTTCCAAAGCTGACTCATTCACCCAATTAGCACCTCATTCAGCTTCTCAACAAGATCTTGCACAGCAGTTCTACTGAAGCTGTTTATGTACCACCTTGTGTAAGAGGTCACTAGCAGTCCCTCCATAGAGACATAACCTGTGGCATTTGGGTTATAGGCATGAGTTCTTAATCACTGTATAACTTGATGCTTGATATATTTCCACATGTTGCTTACATATATGTTTACCATTTGATACACTTTTCCTTATTGTTTTCAGTGTTATACATAACTGACTTTCAGAGGTTGATCTAGATTAACTAATACTGGTACTAAAAGAGTGTACTGTAAGCCACGACTACCGCAGATCCCTCTTGGAAACATTGTATAGTGTATGTACGTAATGTAACTTTAGATGTTTGTAACCTTGGGAAAGTCATGTGCCTAGGCAGCTGAATTCTGACTGTGTGCTCATGGGTTTCAGGTGAAGAATTGCACTGTTCGCATCAGCGATGACTCGGTGTTTGAACCTGAGGAGGTGTTCCAGGTGCACCTGGGGACTCCGCAGGGTGACCACTGGAGTGGGGCCATGGTGGGGAGCCGGGACATTGTTACCATCACCATCACCAATGATGAGGATGGTGAGGAAATTGATTCTGGCTATTTATTGTAGTACAAGCTCAGCAAACATGGAAAGTGCCTAGAACATTCCAGGGACATTAGTGAGTGTTCTGGGAACGTGCCCCGTTTGCTATGAGGTCATTTCATAGGATAAAGCACTGGTTATCAATGTCACATTAAAAGTTTGTCCTGTGCAAGATTTATACAAAATGTTATTTATAATTTGTATATTGACTGTTCACCACAACTGTCCGTACTATTACTGTTTACAATTTATTGTATCTGACATTGTATTTATTTACAATGTCAGAGTGCTTAAATATTAATTAAATTGATTATAATATATTACAGTGCCTACTGTGTTTATCCATTTAACCTGTGAGGAGTTTCTCATAGTATGTGGTGTTAAGGCATTTTATGCATGTTAATTCAACTATTTTTTCGAAATAAATGCATAAATGTAAAGTCAACAGAATATTAGCAAACCCTCCTCTCTGATTCTGGGTTTTTACCTTGCCCCTCAACTTGAATTTGCTGCTGCTGACCCTGTATATTTTCAAAAAAGCCTCTACCTTATAATATTGTGAGCATGGTGCTTAAGAAATGTGTTGCGTTTTACATTTAGTATCGATAGTTACTAAGCCAGAGATTTTACCATCTTTTTGTAATTCCAAGAAAGATTGTATGTGTTTTTTTTCTACAGAAATTTTATTTCATGTCATCTTTTCATGTTGGCTAAATGCATGGAATGCCTGAATAAATAATTGTTGATAAGAACATTTTTATGCGCATTGGAAATTTAAGGCTACTTACTGACTTCACATGTAGAATGGCCTCACTCTGTGTATGTTTACAGCACCAACGATTGAATTTGAGGCAGCTGCATACCAGGTGAGAGAGCCTCCAGGCCCAGATGGTACTGAGGTGCTTAATGTTAAAGTTCTCCGGAGAGGGGACCAAAACCGGACTTCAAGAGTGCGCTGCAGCACCAGAGATGGGTCAGCCCAATCGGGCGTGGACTATAACCCCAAGAGCAGAGTGCTCAAGTTCAGCCCGGGTCAGTCACCAGTGTCGAATCTTTTTTAAAGGGCTTTTTTTAATGTTTATATTTTATGGATGTTTTACTTTACATAATGAATGTCTCACTTTAAACCTTGCCTTTTCTTTATGATATTTTAAAGGTATGGACCACATTGTTTTCAAGGTTGAGATTTTGTCCAATGAGGACCGAGAATGGCATGAGTCTTTCTCGCTGGTTCTTGGTCCTGATGATCCTGTAGAGGCAGTACTTGGAGAGATAACCATGGCAACAGTGACTATCCTGGACCAGGAAGCTGCAGGGAGCCTTGTACTTCCTGCCCCACCCATTGTAAGGATGTGATATGGCTTATTAATATATTAGAGTGAAGTCTGGTACTTTTACAAGACGTCCTGAAAACAAAAATGATACAGATTACAGTTTTGTTATAGCCTGCATAACTTTCTTTACAGGTCGTATCTCTCTCAGATTACGACTACGTCCAAGAGGTGTCAAAAGAGACAAGTAAAAAGTCACCCTCTCCAGGGTACCCCCTCATTTGTGTGACCCCATGTGACCCCCATTATCCAAAATACTCAGTGATGAGTGAGCGCTGTGACGAGGCAGGCATCAATGAGACAGCTATACACTTCAACTGGGAAGTGGCAGCCCCGACAGACGCCAATGGGGCAAGGTCACCATTTGAGACGGTGACTGACAGCACCCCATTTACCAGCGTCAACCACAAGGTCAGATTATGCGGCTTTTATTTTGCCATTTAGGTGTAAATCAGTACAAATTCTATATTATATGTCCTTAACAACCTCAACAATACATCAGCTTTCCTCATGCTCTCTCTAAATGGTCTGCAGCTCTATGATGTCTCTGTAATATGTACACATGTGGTTGTGTGGTGGACAGGTGCTGGACAGTATCTACTTCAGCCGCCGCTTCCATGTGCGCTGTGTCGCCCAAGCCCGTGACAAGGCCGGACACCTGGGCACTCCGTTAAGGAGCAACATCGTTACCATTAGCACCGACGGCTCAATCTGTCACACGCCGGTCACTACGGGAACTGCACGGGGATTCCAGGCTCAATCTTTCATTGCAACGCTAAAATACCTGGATGTTAAACACAAAGACCACCCAAACAGGTGTGTGGGACCATATGAACTCTGTTACTACCTATTACCTGACTACCACGACAGTCCAATTTGTTAAGATGATTAGCAGCATCAATACTTTCTGATCTTAGATTTAAAACCCTTTAATAAAATGTAGAGATTAAGTAATAAACTAGAAAAAGGGCACTTATTTATGTATTTTGGGAGTTAAAATATGTTGTACCTTGCAGGATTCACATTTCAGTGCAGATTCCTCACCAGGACGGCATGTTCCCTTTGGTGTCCACAATGCCCCTTCACAACCTCAACTTCCTGCTTTCCGAGTCCATATACCGGCACCAGCACATCTGCTCCAACCTGGTCACTGTCAAAGACCTCCAGGGAATCTCAGGTGAGGGGACTGAGTATATGGTCTCTAAAAAGGCAGTTATATTGCAATTGCTTCCTCTAAAATAAAGCTTTTGTTTGCTATGTCATTTATCCTTTTTCTGAAAAAATGTTTTGAAAATCATTCTTCAGTTGTTAGTCATAATTAAGTGGTAATTCACTTATTAAAACTTTGCATATTCATTTTGCAGTTAGGACTCTAATGTATACCTTTTGAGAGAACGTAACCCACACTGCGTCAGTAAAATAGGCTGAAAGCAAATATCTAACTGAAATAAGTATCTTGTGGTATTTGAGCATTTAATGATGTATGTTTTTTCAGGGAACTTGATTGATTTCCTGTCTCTTTTTTGCTCTGTATTTTGTAGGAATGTAAAATAAATGCAACAAAACAAAGTCTGACCTGCAACCAAACAAAAAAAGCCTCCCTTGTCAATTAAAAAAATTGTGTACATATATTGTTTTAACCTATGTTTTATAATTAAATATTTGCCCTGTGAACAGGATATAAAGCAGTGTAACCTGAGTAGTTTTGTTGCGAACTTAAACATTTTCGTTTATTACCTTAAATTTTTCATAATTAGGTAATTTGTGTTTGTAGCATTATATATTGTGCTATAATTGATTTGTGGCTCAATGGGTAGAACATCAGGCTGGGGTGCAGAAGTCTCCTGGTTCAAATCCCACCCCAGGCACCAGGTGTGTCCTTAAGCAAGACACCCAGCGCTAGGTCATTGTAATCCACATGTGAAATGTTGTAAGTTGCTTTTGATAAAAGCATCTGCCAAAGGAATAAATGTAATTGTAGGTCGATAGTCATGTATGTATTTTAGATGGTATTTTTGACAATTGGTTTAGGGTTTTTAGGTGGACTATGAACAATCAACTTTTGTTGATTTACATGCAGTTTTCAGGAACAAATTAATAACATAAGGGATCGCTGCGTTTAAAGTGTTTGCATATACTGACTAATATGCATATGGTCTTAATAAAGTTTTGTGCTATCATTTCAGAATCAGGGTTCCTGGAAGATGTGTCCTATGACAGTATATCTCTGGGCCCTGGCTTTGACCGACCTTACCAATTTAACCCTAATGTCAGAGAGCCCAAAACCATCCAGCTGTACAAGCACCTCAACCTGAAGAGCTGCATCTGGACCTTCGACGCGTACTATGACATGACCGAGCTTATCGACGTCTGCGGAGGCTCTGTAACAGCTGATTTTCAGGTGAGTTTTTACCTGCTCAGCTGATCGCCTTCCTGCCAAGCCTTAGTGATCAAACTATTACTCACATTTAATTGAGTTACTTTGTTTAACCCGGGCAAGAAGTTTTAAGAAATGAGCACAAAGTATTTAAATTAACATATACAGTATTATACTGTGTAGCAGTTACGTCAATATAGTTATAATTTTTATAACAATGTCAAACTAGTAGAGAAAAACAATGAAATACATAATTAAATCTGGAGCCGGTCCAACTCATGGTAAGAAATTAACAACAGAGTGATGGTAAATGTGTGAAGAATTTTTAGTCTTTGGAATCGTGTCTAAAGTGGTGTTTTTAAAATACTGGTTTAACATGAAAGTACTGTAGCCTGTGTCTGATAACTGCTTATTTTCTCTGAAGCTCTTTGCGGTTTTGTCATCCTGTGACAGGTGAGGGACTCCACCCAGTCCTTCCTCACGGTACAGGTGCCTCTTTACGTGTCTTACATCTACGTCACGGCACCGAGGGGTTGGGCATCGCTGGAGCACCACACTGAGATGGAGTTCTCCTTCTTCTATGACACGGTGCTTTGGAGGACAGGTAATACCGTCGTACAGCTTTACCAGGCTCCGCAGACTGTGCGTAGATGTTCAGTACGTGTTTGTGCACACAAACAGCTTTGTGGAAGTGGTTTCTCCTCTGCCTTGACAGGAATCCAGACTGACAGTGTGCTGTCAGCAAGACTGCAGATTATCAGAATCTACATCAGAGAAGATGGACGTCTGGTGATCGAATTTAAGACACACGCCAAATTCAGGGGTGAATGACTATTGTGTGCTGAGGGTTAAACCGATACAGTATTTTGAAATATGTATTGCTTTACTGAATGATGATGTAATGTCTGTCCTAGGTCAATTTGTCCTTGAGCATCACACACTCCCTGGACAGAAGTCACACCTCATGGCTCCGGACCACCTGGGGGGAATTGATTTTGACCTGCAGCTCTTGTGGAGCGCCCAGACGTTTGACTCGCCCTATCAGCTGTGGAGAGCTACCAGCTCCTATAGCAGGTGAAGTGCTCTTCCAAGATGTCAGACTCCGTCGCCTCGGAACCATGCCATAAGGTTATCTCACAGTGTGGTTTTCTACTGCCGTTGTGCATCTCAGGAAGGATTACTCTGGAGAATACACGGCCTTTCTCGTACCCTGCACTGTGCAGCCCACTCAGCCGTGGCTCGACCCAGGAGACAAGTCCTTATCCTGCACAGCACACGCCCCAGAGAAGTATGTCACCTCTTGCCTCCATCTTAAAGGAAAATTGCATTTGGAGAATGTGGGAGTTAGACAAGATGTCTGTTCAGTTAGCCATTAACTTTTAGCTTTGATCTGTGTTTATGCAGCATATACATATACGTCGAGCGGCATTTTGTGTCATACGTTAAGCAGAATATGGATAACAGGCAGTTTAACTGTAATTATTTTTACTTTAGATTAACTGGTGTGGGTAGATATTACCAAAGTTCCTTTTTATTTTTAGGTTCCTGGTGCCCATTGCTTTCCAGCAGACTAACCGTCCAGTTCCGGTTGTTTACTCCCTGAACACCGAATTCCAGCTCTGCAACAACGAGAAGGTTTTCATGATGGATCCTGCGAAGTCAGACATGTCCATGTCTGAGATGGATTACAAAGGAGCCTTCTCCATGGGTAAACAGATACATCACTTCTACTCCAAGTTTTACATCAGACATGTTGTATATGTTTGACAGTACTACAGTAGAGATGTATCATACGCATACTTCTGCTATACGCTGGGTCAGCATCCCTTCCCTAGTGTCATATGCCCTATGCCCAGTGTTGGACTGGCTTCAGATCCTCTGAGACCCTAACATGAATTAAAACTGAGCTGAAACTGAACATGAATTCAGTGTACCTGTGTATGTAGCCGAGTATCTGCTTTTGTATATCTAGCATGTTGGTGTGAATTCAGACAAATAAAAAAAATTTAAATTCATACACAAAATCAAAGGCAGTGTGTTATATTTAAATGTATAATTATGATGGCATGTGATATGGTAGCCCCCCAAAATGGTCTTCACAGTAGTTCAATTTCTGTCCTATGTAAAGTTTGATTGAATGGATGAATGAACACGTATTCTTGCTAACATTTTAGTTCCTCCTCTGTCTTTCAGGCCAGACACTATATGGGCGTGTCCTCTGGAACCCTGAGCAGAACCTGAATGCAGCTTACAAGCTTCAGCTGGAGAAAGTTTACTTGTGCACTGGGAGGGATGGCTATGTGCCTTTTTTTGACCCCACAGGCACCTTATACAATGAGGGCCCTCAGTATGGCTGTATTCAGCCCAACAAGCATCTCAAACACAGATTCTTGCTGCTGGTATGTTCATTTAAGGACTATGGTTGAGCTTTTAAAAATTGCACTGACAGCAGCATCAGAGTTGGTCTAACCATATGACACCAAAAGTTAACGTAAAGAAGATGTACAAATATCATCCCTGCTCATAGTTAAATTGGCGTTAATATGGTATAACGGTGCTGTGTTCTGTTAACTGTTATTGTGATTAGGATAGTGCTCCAATTGTGTTGTTATGTCGACTGTGTAATTACAGGTAACTTTATACTGTGGTACTTTGGGAAAGAAATTGGTCATATTTCAACATCTTTCCTGTAGGATCGTAAACAGCCAGAGGTCTGTGACAGATATTTTCACGATGTCCCATTCGAAGCCAGCTTTGCATCTGACATTCCCGATCTGCAGTCCATGGCAGCCATGCCCGGTGTGGACGGATTCACAATGAAGGTGGATGCACTTTACAAGGTCAGTCATACCATTGCTGTTTTATGAATGTCTTTTATATTGGAGTCGGATGAATGTCTCAGAGTCCGCTGCAAACGGGGGGCGGATGAAAACAAACATGTTCTGTGGTTTCAGGTGGAAGCTGGACATCAATGGTACTTGCAGGTGATCTACGTGATAGGACCAGAGTCCATCTCTAGCCCCAGGGTTCGGCGCTCGCTAACCTACCAGTTGAGCCGAAGTCGCAGGGACCTAGTGGACAGGGCAGGGCGCCTAACCCTAGATGAGTCACTTATCTATGACAATGAGGGTGACCAGGTGAAGAACGGTACCAATATGAAGACTCTGTGGCTGGAGGTGCAGGCATCTGCATCCCTCAGCCCACAAACTGGCAGCATTGTTGGCGGTGGGTTGGCAGCCATTTTCCTGCTTCTACTGGTCTTTTTGGCTTCCTGCTTCTTGTTCAGGAAGTGCCAGAAGAAACACAAGAGCCTGTCGTCGAAGCAGGTAGCGAAGGAGTACCCTCTCAACACCAAAGTGGAGGTGAGCCCCGTGGCTGTCAAACGACTGGAGAACTTCGACAGCAAACGCTACACCGTGACAAACATCAATATCCTCAATAAGAACATGGAGGCTTGCAAGGTCAGCGGTGTGAAAGTGAAGCAGGTCAACCTGGAGGTCAAACTGCACAACAACTTGAACGACGGCACAGAAGTCTGAGGATACACAAACATATGCAGAAAACGTTTTCTTTCATTGTTTGTATGTATAGTGTATTTTTATACGTCTACGAAAAAGGGAGATGTGCTTGACTGACTGTACTGCATGGATCATTTGACAACTGAGCTACCTCACAAAAACAAAGAACTCTAATTCAAACCTTTAAATAACATTTAAACTGGTGTATTCACCACATTATATGCCTGTTAGGTGCTCGGAATCCATTTATTTGTTTGACGGTACAATTGTTGAGTAGCCTGTGGTAGCTCATTCTTATTTTACTGTTTTGAAATGTCTTGAGTTTTCTAGTAGCAGAGTTCCTTTCTGACCTTATCACCATTATGGTTGATGTAAGTATTTAGCTCAAAATGAATTAACAAAATGAACACAGCTGTTGTTTATGTGTCTGGTAAAGTGCAATTACTTGGTCGTCATCCACTGTAAACTTCAGGTCTTCATCAGGAATTTTCTGTAATTTCTCCATATTATTTTATTTTGACCTGACAACTCCTGTAAGGAGGTTTCATGCAGTATTCATGTGTGTTTAGCAAAATACCAATTAGTTTTTACGCAGGTATAATAACAACGATGGTAATAACAATGAAACCATTATTGCTTATTTTAGTATACAGTTTATAACGAATATATGAATGTGCCTTTTTAGTTTTTTCCAAAATTAGTGTCAGGTGTAGACATTGTTTGACATGATTCAGCATATGAGATTCTGTTGTAGCCTTTGTCAATGAGTTTCTTCAAAAATATTAAATCCCAGTGTTTTATACCACTGTGTGCCTTTCTGTAATTTTGCCAAAATAAATCACCTTAGACTTTTTTTAAGTATTCAAAGTTGTTAATATCTGCTTTCTGGTGCTACAGTGTTGCGCTTCTTCTTTATTTTTTAGTATTCGTATGATTTTCTATTACCTTTGTATTATGGATTATACATATATTAGCTTTTCCCTGTATCATAAAACAATGGTTTATAATATCTGCACACGAAGTATTATTTGCTGAGCAAAAGACAATGCAATATTTAAACACAGCAAGCAAAACTACTTCACTGTGACCTGAATGTACAGCTTTAAATGAATTCTTCACCTCTGGTTTTAATTTGAGTAGCATTACACATATTTTAAATTCTCAGCAGGGGCTATTACTAAACTGTAAGAAAATCTGAGATACAAAATGCTGTCATTTGCAAATAATTATAGTTATAAAGTTGTGATACCTGTATTACGTACTGTTTAATAATAAATTCCTGAAATTGTTAATATTTTAATGTTTGATGTGTTTATTTTATACATAATTGGTAGGGGATGCTTAGCAATCTTATGTTCTGTAATAAGACGTGGTCTTGAGGCATTGAAGTAGTGATGTGAATTTCATGATCACAGTTATGGAGTTATAATCAGAAACGAAGGTTGTAATTTACATATTTATTTTACTTATGTTGGGTTCCAAATAATATGATATAAATTTACAACGTTTTAAATAGCACACGCCTTTTACTGAGATGTTTAAGTTCATATATCTAGACTTTTTTACTTGGACCTTATTTAACAATGCACAATGGGCATATAGTAATACTGATTAATTGAGTTGTCAGGTGTACATCTATTTGTAGTGGTCCAGAAATGGGTTAATCATTTGGCAGCTCTTCACAGCATGTAATCATCAATGTACAATTCCAGATTTTACCACCGCTTAATTTTTCAAATATAACTTTTAATCCTGTGTATTGTTTCTCAGGCTATTCTTTCAATGTGTGAAGCTTGGCATCAGTTGAGCAAACGGTGTTTATTTTGATCTACACAGAGAAGCACATAGCTAACCAACCTACTTAAGCCTCCGTCACTGCAGAGTGGACATAAATTATGTTAAGCAGATAGAAAATTCCAGAATCACTGACGTTCAAGTCATTCTCGGTGTAGTGAGGTCACCATACTATAGTCAACTGCTACAAATTGTATTACTTGCTATATAATGGTACATATGAAGAACACAGCACAATGTATCATTGGTTATTTGTATAAGACGATGGTATTATGTAAATCATTTATGGTTTTGGCTCTGGTTCTGGAATGTGGTGCTTCTCAGAGGTGTGCTTGTTTGAAGCACAGGGCACAAGGACAGTACACCACAGACAAAATGCCAGGACACTGCAGGAAGTTGAAGCACATATAAGCATAGGTGCAGCAGTAGTGTGCTTCAGTGCTAGCAGCTTGTTTAGTATGCAACACGGTTTGTAAAAGTGTCTAATCCTGGTCCTAAAAAGTAATGGCAGCTAATGTATGTTGCTTTACTCTGCCTTTTTTTTACTGGGTTCATTGAAGAATTAAACTAGCAATTAAGCCCCCTCGTCTGGTGATAGGGAGAACTGTTACTAATGCTAATGATTTTGCTTCGATAGGCTGACAGTCAAGGTCAGTCCCAAGTTGAATGGCCTTGTTCTGTTTATGTATTTCTGATTCAAGCCAGTTCCATGGCTTATGCTAGTATTCCAGGCAAATACGCATAGCGAGGCTGGGGAAACACAGTTAAACAGAAAATAGCATCTAGTGATAAAACTGATTTGAAGTATTCAAATCCAAGATGCCATGAGTAAAATAATAAAAGTTGCAGTAAAATCATAAAACATCATCATGAAGGTACCAGCACCATGTAGCATTTTGCATTGTCTCAGATTAGCTGTACTGAATGTGTACATATTCTGCTGCAGGCAGTGGTGAAGCACAGGCCAGCACATGTCTGATGTATGCTGTTCTGAGAATCTGAGATGAACAATGGATCTGTACAACCACATTTCTTTTAGAATCAAAAAGTCCATGCTGTTTTCTTGATGTTGTAATCTAGCAAAATGAAAAAACATACTTGCACGCAAATTTATTTAAGCAAACATGCAGATGTTAAGGTAATACCATTTCATCCATTATATCTATATTTTTTATGGGTTGTTGTGGAGATATTTATGTTGGTAGCATAAAGAACATGTAAAGCTGTGGTGGAATTCAATGGGGGAGACTTCCGCATCCCAGCCTGATGTTCTACCAATTGAGCCACCAGGCTGCTTAACTATTATAAGCCTCTGTATTGAGGTGTTGAAGGTAACATCCTATGCCTGAAGGCATCTTACGGTGTACATGCTGTAGAATGACAAGTTACAATAAAGCCTACCTTCTTGTATAATGTTGTGAGATGTACAGTATAGAAAAGCTATACTGGTAAAAGCTGGATATTTACATTCTTAAGGAGAAGAGAGGCCTATTAATTTTGACATATTATGGATATTTTTAGTTTATATTTAGAGTCAGTTTCATACCCTTTCAAATCACTCAAAAAAGTGTGCATGGAATATAGAGATGTAAAACAATGTGACTTGGCTTTGTTGTGCTATGTTTTACATCTTCATATTCCATATTCCACATTCTGAATAATAAACTGAAGAAAACCATCACAATATTGTACATAGTTCTTGGATAGAGGTGTAACATGTTCACAGTGATTCTCTGGGACGTTTTCCCCAAGTTTTTTTTACCAGTTCACTCACACTGGGAGACCATACCAAGTGCATACAGTCAGCTGAAACTGGATCGTAACCTGCAAAACACCACAGGCTCAGCCACACCTTATGCTGTCATTATTAAATTCAGGGAGGTTTATTTTTTGCCACTGATAAAAAGAAACGTTAACATAAAACAGGAACTGTGGCGATTTCTTGGGAAGGCCAGGTATTATTGGTTGTTTTTGAACAAACTTTTCAGACGTTGTTGTACTTACTGACTTGCTGCATGAAAGATTTGGTCCCCTCAGTGCAGGCAGGCTTTTCTAACTGTGTCGTTTGCTTTACTGTGCGCCAGTTCCAGATTTTGACAACCCATTTAAAATAGAGGCTGATGCGAATGGAACAGGTGCGGGAGTAGTGCTTCACCAAGGGGAAGCGCAAAGAGTACATCTGTCAAATGACAGATCGCCGCGTACTTTATTTATTTTGTGGTGCATAAAACAAAACTAAATTCATTAATAATTAGTGTTCTGTAAATGTGAATTATTTCTTACGTCAGAGATGAATATGGGGATAAAATCGTCTAAACGAAAAATTGCGTTCGTTTTTA
>JABJVR010047960.1:0-21739 GCA_025773905.1 Chitala chitala
TGTGGGAGGAAACCAGAGCACCCGGAGAAAACCCACCAAGCACAGGGAGAACATGCAAACTCCACGCACACAGACCCCAGGCCTGGAGGTGCGCGGCAACAGTGCTAACCACCACGCCACCGTGCCGCCCATTCACATAATAATAATAATAATAATAATAATAATAATAATATAAAATACATATGGTGTTCTGCAATGGCTTAGCATCCTGTCCAGGGTGTCTGCTTTGTGCCCTAAGCTGCCTGGGAGAGGCTCCAGGCCACCTTCAAGCCAGCAAAGAATATGTGGATCAACGGACAGAAGAACGAAATACATCTTAAATACAACAAATTATAACTAGTGAAAATTAATTAGAGTACTGCTGCGCACACAGATCAGTCTGTTAACCAAGCTGTGACACCTCCACCTGTCTGTTCCCAGCACGCTCCATCTCTCAGCCCCAGGTATGCTGGTGACGTCACTGCCGCAGGGCTGCACCTTTCACACCTTCACGCCACGCGCCTACTCTGGCGAGGACGCGTCTTTGCGATCGTTCTGTTTTTCTTGCTCTCGCTGTTTTCCCCACACACGTGTGACGTTCTTTGATTGCATATTGGATATAGGCCTATTTAGACAAAGTACATAAATTAACTGGATTTTAACATGTTTTTTTGTGGTTTTGTTTGTTGGTTTAAACTCACAACATTCATTAAGAACAGACTCTTTTTGATTTTTGTTAAATATTTCAATTTTGACTGAGTAAGCTGATGCACATCATTGTAATAGTATTGTGCTTAACAGTTTTTCCTCCCATTTTTTTTTGCAGTTTTAACATGTAATGACTTGCTGCTGACTCCATTAACTGTAATATTAATTCCATCCTCTGTTAAACTCACTCTAGCTGTGCTAATGCCCTGCTTTTGCTGGGTCTCATGTGGCTATACTGACACTTTGAAGGATATTGTTTTCTGGGTGGGTGACTGCTTTGCGACAGCACCATCTAGTGGCCACAGCTCAGTGGCAAACTAACACACTTTACTGTGATTGAAATTTAAAATCATAAAATGGCTGACTGTGCTCCCCCCCCCCACTTGACTGTTACCAGTAATAGTACAGATTCATTCACGTTTTTTTTAAACCTATCTTTTTAAATCCCAATTTAAACATATAAGTACAAAACAGCTGATAATTACATAAAGATTTTTTTAATCAAGAAGAGGCTTAAAATTTTTAGTCTATTGCCAAAGAATACAAATTTTACCAATTCAACTAGAATAAGCAGCGGTGTCGTAGAAGGTCAGAAACCCAGGGCGATTCCAAGGGCCCATGACTGACAGGGTGTTTCAAAAAGCAAAATATACCATAACATAGTAATCTTTCACAGGGAGCAAAAAATTTTGTGGCGCTCCTGCAAGTAACTATACTAGCGTTTGGCCATGTTGCTGTACAGCATTATGAGAGGTGATACTAACTGTCCTCTATGCAGAGCTCATTACCTGACTAGAACAAGACTATTGGGATTTAATGGCATTACAAAAGAAATCCCAAAAGGTCCCATCAAGTGTAATGCTTAGGAATCCAATTAGGAGATACGTCATAAAAATACATGTACATACATAATGAAAAAAACGTCATACACAACATTATTTTGAAAAGACGTTACCCTACTTTAAGAATACTGTACATCTAGTTATTTTATAAAATTATAATCCATGTTTACACCTTTTTTATATATAAATTTGTTGCTTGCAATAGCTACGAAGCTGCATGCTAACTGTTATATATTCCTTTTAATCAATTTACCAAGATGAGCACAACTGTCTTTTTCAAAAGCCTGAACAACAAGGAGTTCCTTTACTACTCCATCTTTTTTTCTTCTGTGGGGTTTGTGAAAGAAGTCTTCAAGACCTATTCACATCATTATCTTTGCACAGTAGGCCCTCATCCTCCTCTGTGTGGGATTCCTTGGAACTCTGGGTTGGTCACTCAAATGTGTCACCAGAACCGTGACAGCTCTAAATGACTACTACTGTGAAAACAGAAGCAGACAACAGTTGACACCAGTCCAAACAGCCGCCACTCATGCTTAGAATCTCATTAAACACACTTCAGTACTTAAGCTTTTTGAATGTAAGAAAACCTCATTGACAAAATTGTAAGATTAGTCCACTCACTTTGTATAATTCTGCTTCATACCTAATTTGAATAAATCAAGTTATTATTTTATTATTATTTTTATTGCATATGCTACATACAGACCCATGCATATTCTCCAGATGGAATTTTAAGACATATAATGTCAGACTGTTTGCTACAGTTTCCATAAAATGGCAGCTGACATGCAATAACAATAAATCTGTCTCTTAAAAAAATACCAATAATGCAAATGCTATTTTGCACATTATACACTTTAATGTCAGGTGTTATAAATTCAAAATAGATATGAATTTCTGAGCAACATATATCACTATATTAATACGAGTTTTGCGTGTAATTCCACAGGGACCAAAGCATCAATGATGGTTGTGAATAAAAAACAACAAAACCAAAACATTGATGTGCTAAACAAAACTTTAATCAGCAGTAATGATGCCATAACCAGAAAAGACCAGAAATTCCAGTACAAACAAGCACAAAAAGAATATTGAACTATGTACAGCAATACCACCAAATGCATAAACCAGACTAGCCAGGTGCAGGTAATTAATCCATCTAGGTGCGGCTGTTATTTTCTGATTAGGCAGGTGAGCTGTGTAAAGCTGTAACAATGATGAATATGATAATATTAATAATTAATTCTAATTATTGCTCTATTAGTTTTCTATAATCACACTTATTACCACTGGTGCTGAACACAGTAAAAACTATACAAAACTACGTATCACTATAGAAACGCTTTGAGAATGTTAGGCATAAGAAATTACACTGAGGATGTTACACTGTCGCAGCTTTAACCAGGCCACCTGTGTAATATGCTTGGATTTAGATGTATGTAGGTGTAAATGGTAGGGGCACAATTCAAAACTGAATCTTGCCTCTTGACACCTTTTCTATGTATAAATACTTCCTACATCTATTTCAGTATGTTCAACACTATGCTTTTAAGATGTGAATGACCTCTCTTCTTCTAGTTCTGCCCCCATATAATTTCCTATTTAAAGATCTTTTTTTTATTTGACAAGGAAGAGAATGTTGTGATCAAAGATGTGTCCAGCTTTGAACCTGTGAAGTACTAAGGCTCCATCTGGCACTGCATCGCTTGTCTGAATGAAGTGTGAATATGTATGTGAATCAGGTAACAGCTATTAGATGCTGTTGTTTCAGATCTGTCCTGAATTCTGGCAGGGTCAGCGGATGAAAGCTCCTGGGTTGTCCAAGAAGGTGGAGATCTTGCTGGCCACATCGTCTAGGTCGTTGGTGTTAGAGTACTTGAGCAGGTTATATGAGCTCACAAAGTAGTGTCTGAGGTATCGCTGGCTAACACACTTGTGGAGCTTCCTGACCAGTCTGAGGACACTCTCCCTCAGGTTCTTCCAGTCCTTAGAACAGGTGTACTTCTCACAGGTCCAGAAGAGCAGGTTCTGCCAAAGCAGGAGATGAGAAAGCACTGAGATTCACAGTAAGACAAGGAGAGGTAAACTCCATTCTTACTTAAAGTACTGTGAAGTTCTCAGTGTAAGAATACAAAATGGAACCATAAACTAGCACCAAAACACATGGGATTGATATAAAAAGTCAAGATGAGATGTAAAAATATAGAACAGTTTCTTTCTTTCAGTTGACCTACCTAAAAAAGGTAGATGTGAAGGGGTTATACTGTAATGATTAATGGTAGTAACAGAATTGGATGATGATGATGACGATGCTGGCCCTGGGGTGAAGAGTAGCATGCTCAGTACCTGCAGGTGGTAGGCTGTAATGACAGGCTTGGTGCCGGGACACCACACGTCCTCCTTGAGTTGACGGATGATCCGGTAGCACTTTCGGCGACAGCCTCCATCCTCATCAATGGTTCCCAACAACACCTGCTCCGCGCGTGAGAAGGACAGCAGCCAATGGTAGTTGGACGTAGCCAGAAGATTGAATCCAAAGGACTGGGGGGGTTGGGGTTGGGAATCAGTTCAGTTTCATTTCCTCATCTTGTTGTATAACTAAGCTAACATACTGTCTTTAGAGACACTATCCAATATTTAAGGGTGTTTTTGCACTCTCATTAGATTGAGTATTCATTTTCAGAGTTGAGTTTCAAAGAGTTGACATCCAAGGAAAGTTAATTATCCATATAATTGCTACAAATCATTCCAGTCTTCACTATAAAATTTAAAACATTCTAAAGTGAGTAACAAAAGTCTCTCCCTTTATTTCATGTTTTACTACATGATCTTCATCCCTCACCTGACTAGACATCTTAGTCTTTCTGCTCCTAATAGTTACCATCAGTGTGATTATTACAAGTGCCGCTTAAATTTCACTTTATAGTATGTCTTGATTCTTTTCTAGCTTATGACAAATAGTCTGTCCCTTAGAAAGGGTCACCTCATGTATTTTACATTTTGGAAATTACTCTCTGTCTCTGACTTTCAGATGTGTGTTCACTAACTTTTATGCAGCGGGTGCGATCTGTGGGTGGCCAGCGTTTCAGCAGTCTAGGCCAGTGGGCCTTTTTGGGCCAGGAGTTCATCAGCTCAACTGCTGGAACCAGCTCCACTTCAACATGGGCCTCTGATGTCTCCATGGCAACACGGACCGCCGACCCCATTGTGTCCAGAACACTGATCTTGTCTATGGGAGATGGAAAGAAACAAAATATGATTGGTTAATTCCACATTTGCATCATTTCGGGTGTGCGTGTGTGTGTGTGTGTGTGTGCACGCATGGCTTTTTGTTTAGACACACACACAGATGCTTAATATGTTGGCCGATTGCACAGTGGGTAGAACATCAAACTGGGATGTGGAAGCCTCCCAGTTAGAATCCCACCCCAGCTACCATCTCTTACCCCTATGATTTGCAGTTTGTGACAGAATAAAGCCAACGCAAACACCAAAAGCGATGAAATTTGCCCTCGCAAGGCCTATAACTGTAATGTTTATGCCAAGTAGGCAAGAGAACTGAGGCCAAATGTGCAAAGAGGAGGCTTTAATGAAGGGCAAATAAAGATACAAACAGGATTGCAGGGGTGACACGGCAAGACACAGCTAACAGGGTACAAATGTAAGCTAATGGGGAAAACAAAACTAAATTACAGATAACAGGGTATCTACAAGCAAGTTTGAAAAACACACTTTTACAACAATTACCTTAACACAGCACTGCCTTAAGCTTAACAACTGGCCAGGAACACACTCAGACAGAGGCTTATAATACAGGAGGAAAACAAGACACAGCCAGACACAACAAATAACAATTAACACAGGGAGAACAAGATAAAAAGGTACATTAATGAGGGGCATGGAGACATCTAGTGGACATTAAGGCCATGGTAGGTGCAGGATGTAACTAACAGTGCTCTGAGTATACATTGAAGCAGTGTACTTTCAAACCCCTGTTACAGATGCAAAGTTTCATGCAATTTACATAGCTCAGTATCTTCAGGGAACAAATGATCTTAATGATATTGATTTGCGTTACTACTGCAGTACCCCTTCTAAGACATAACCTGGCAGCCTTTATGCTGCATGTTCTTCTGTACCAGGTACAAATACCACTTCGTCAGGTGTCAGTACTGCTCCATCAGGGGCCAATTCCTTGTTTATTAAATTGCAGACCTAGACAGATTGGGCCCATACCATTATCATTTAGAGCACCAGTCCTACCTTGTGGTAAAACCTACCTTACTAATCAGACAGAATAATTGCTATTTTACATTGTACATTTTGTGCTCTGTTGAACTATCTATATGGCTCTGAAAACAAACTGATGTCATTTTCCCAGTGGTTCAGTCACTTGTCATTGAAGAACAACAGAGCTGCCATGTTTTTTAACAACACGGCTGTTTACTGCAGTTGCGCAGTTAAAATTCTGAGGGTGTTATCAAATGACACAGTTGTGTCCTTCAGCCATAAATAGCCCCATACCCTGTGTTGAAAATCCAGAGTGTTAGGAAGCAGTGATCACACTGGGGTTTCACATGGTGTAACCTCCCCCCTCCATTCGAATCCACTATGTGGTTGGCTGGCTGGAGAGACTAAAGTCCTGCTTCCACAGGAACCTCACCGTGTTACGAGGGTCAGTGGGTTTTTGCTCTCCTCGCTCACTGCCAAAACAATATGAGTTCAAATGAGCTGAAACACAATCCAGGCCTCCTAAAAGCTTTTAGAGCTGAGACATAAATCCATCTATCCCTAAACATTCTATCGATACAGCTTTTCCAGTGTAAGCCTATGAATGAAGTTACTTGAGCTTTTCTCAAGATTTGTCACAAAACATACAATTTTATCACGCTACCGTATGTCTGTTTTTGTGTTGATATTTGCTTTTACCAGCGAAAAGTTTTAAAATAAATATATTATATAGTAAATACTACATTGTGCACTGTATATTTTTCTATGCATTCTTAGTAATTACTTAACTAGTTTAACCAATCAACATGGAGATGCAGTAGAATAAAGGCAGGGCACACATGGACTGGCAAAGCTGCTTACGCACACATATGCAAGCAGACATGCATACGCACAGAGGCAAACACAAAATGCACTTCAGACGTTGAGAAAATAGCCAGAGGACAAGTTTTCATGTCAAGTTGGGGCCTGATTTAAACACACAACACTACATTTGTAATGTGAGGATATTGGTATGTGAACCACCTGGCATCCATTCTCAAAGTCTGCTAATGAACTTTAAGGTGTACGTTTTCAGTGAGGCTCACTGGATAAGTCACAAGCCTTGATTGCTGCCTCCAGCCGTTCCTTGAAAATGCTGACCAACTTGGCTGGCACAATGTCACCTTCGATCACAACGTGACCATCTTGCCACTCCCGGGAGGGGTTCTGGAAGCTCTCCAGTTGCAACCACTGGTGCAGCTTTTCAGGCTCACGGACGGGTGATAATAGACGTGACCCATTTGGAGTGTAGTAGCGCCACCGCTGGTCCCGCCGTTCCTTATATCCCGTAAGGCCCCGCAATGGCACAGAGATTAGGAACAGGGTGGGCGTTAGGACCTGGGGGAGTTATACATGCAATTATCTCTCTAGAATCAAATCAAACAACCAAAAACATTTTTCTTAAAAGGAACCCCGACTCCATACTATGCTTCACATTACCTGAATTGCAGGGTTGTAAGTACACCTTCTCTTGAGCAAAGTGGTCCATTTAGTTATTAAGCCTGGGTGATCCTACGGACCAAATTATATTAAAAATTATTACAACTAATTACGGTGGGTTTGTCATAAACAAGCAGACACAAGTCAATAACATGCTGCCTGAGAAAATTCTTTACCTTGAGGCCTTCATTCTGGACACCAGAGTTGGTAATGGACTGAAAACGGCTATCCTTGGTGCTAACCTCAGATGTCAAAGCCTGGATGATCTTCAGAACATCCTCCACTGTTTTTGAGACCTTCCGATGTCTGAGATCCACCTCCAGACAGAAAAAAAGCTTTTTACAAATCATGACATTAGAAAGCTGCTGTATCTTTGAAGACTCTAGTTCACAGAACATAGAGCAGACCTCTCAAAGACTGCACAGTGCTGATGAACACCAAAATAAATAGGAATATTTCTATGCTGTACCTGATGCAATGAAAACCAAGGAAAATATTTATAAAAAACCTGACAAAGTTCTGAGTAGCATGGAGCCTAGTGTTGTGTTTCAGTCTCATTATGAACAAACTCTTTAAACCCCATGAATCCCGCATTTGCTTTTTTGAAGCATCGATGTCAACAGACCAAACACAAAAAACCTAAAATGTGACTATACAATCTTCTGCAAAAAGGCTGCAGTTGAAAGAGCACAAGGGAAAAGCTCAAGGCTGAATGGTGGAGGATGTGTGCCAGCAGGATGCCTCTTTTCCGAGGCTGTACGTGAGCCCCAGCTGGTCCTTCAGGCCTGGCTCAGATGATCTAAGTGGGACGTGTTCACTTCCAGTATGTCAGACCGCAGGAAGCCCTTCTCAAAAGCAGAGTGCATTCACACAAGCACAAGGCTGGCTTGCAACTGTCGCTAGGCTCTCTAGGGCACTTTGCAGTCTGCATTTGCATTTATATTTATTTAGCAGATGCCTTATATATAGCTTACAGGTCAGTGAAAGTAATAAAAGCATGAAGCAACGGATGAAACCAGCATGACAAGGTCATAATCACTGCAATGCACAATGTGCATCGGTTTTGTCCATGTAAGATACGGAATACTTTAATATGAGTTTGTAACAACTAAGAATTATACAGTGAACCAGTATAAAGCAGAAGAGAGTATTTCAGAGAGCTGAGCATTTGAAAGAATATCAGATACAAGCAAGCTCATAATAACATGGCCACCACTATCAGCTAAATTTACACATGCCTCCATACAGGCAAGAGTTAGATGAGTGGCAGGGATTCTAAATAGAGCTCAGATGGGAAATGTCAGCTTGAATCATCTGGTACAGTACGAGATGTGCTGCGAGGCACGAGTCCGTTTTGCAGTTAACCCTTTAGAGCCCACTCACCGCGATGCTTTAAAAGTGTTGCCAAACCATACATGTTCCATTGAGTGGTTATTTTTAGGCTAGCTCTTTGAGCTGATGTAAAGCTGTTGCATTAATCATGCAATGAAAAAAGTCACTTGTCATTTTGTTGCAAAATTTTGTGGGAAGCAGAAAGTGCTGTTTGCCATTCTTCAATAGATATATAAAGATTGTTCTGAGGATTTTAGTGAATGTTCTGAGAATCATTTCCTGTTTGCTGGGAAAACAGCATAATATTAAATGAGTCCCTGACTAAATTGTGTTTAGTCTAGAGATTGGGACAGTGAGATAGGTAAGGCCCTATAAATGCCTTTAGTGTTGGACCGAACCTGAATGCAAGGTCCATGGTGCAATTATTCCTTAATATACACATATATGATGAAATATACATATATATGATATATATATAATATACATATATATGATGAAAATGCAAATACAATACAAGTCTCTTTTGGTAGACAAACAAAAAGCATTTACAGCTAGCAAATTATGTGAAACTTAATAAACATAAATGTATTCAGTACAGACACAGTTTTGCTGAAGATTATTACTAAGTGCAAAGCACTTACCTGACTCTGTAGGTAGTGGTCCAGGGCTTCGTCCGTAAACACAGGCATTTCAAACATTTACTTCCTTTGGCCTCTCTCTTCATTAAAAGAAGGTGGAGGGTCTTCTATGAGAAGTTAAGGTGTAGGATTGTGTCAAGTATCGATACATGTAATAAATTTAAACCTCAGAGAGTTTTGAATATTTTCTAATCCAGGAGTGGTGCTCAGGGAGGCTCCACACAGCTCTGGTAGGAGGAAATCTTTTGTAATCGAGCACGTTAGAGTGTCATTTGGTTTGACGTTTGAGGACAAAGGCACTTCCACACAGAACACATTGATTTTACATCATTGATTTGACGAGATAAAACCGCTTGCGTCGTTCTGTGAGAGCCTGATGTTTCCTGACCAACAACTTTTTCACATTAAATCTGGGGCAAATTAAATGCAGTAACACTTTTTTATCACAGAAACATTGGGAACAACTTTCTAAAACTCTACTTTTTAGAAAATAATGCCCAGTATATATGGTATATACAGTTATCACAATAATGTTCATATTCTCCACCATATTCTGAGAGAACATAAAAATTGTCTGCTATGCAAAACCCACCACAATTAAACATAATTGAGGTTTCTCTCCAAGAAGGATAATAAGGCCTTGCTGACTGATTTTTCTCATTATGTAAATATATGCCTACTGTTCTGCTCTGCCTGAGAGAGAATTATTCACTGTGCTCTTTCAGACAAGGTGATTATCAATAAAACTTTGGAAGGTAATGAGACGTCCCTGCTAGATGAAGATCAATACATGCATACTATCTAATGCAATTGGATGGTTATCCATCAAAAGAGTCATCTGTGTACAGCAGTTTTGCAAAGATTTTACAACAGTGTTGACGGGGATGGAATCCCCATGTAATGATTTAGCTGGGTCTTCTGACAGCTTACAAAGGTTTAGACCTATGGTTCACAATGTGTTTGTGCATGCGCGTGACATACAAACTGGATCATCAGAACAAACCAAGTCTAGACAGCTTCCACTGATTATTAATGAACAGTCTCTAATGAAAGATCCCCTTAGAAATATTCCAACACAAAATAATATCCCACTTTTTATGAAAACTAATAAACCTTTAAATGACTGCCTGTGCAGGGGTTTAAAACGCACAAAGAAAAGAAGTCTTTGCAAAACTGTATAGGTAGTCCATTTAGGATGAATATTAAAACTCGGCACACAATCTCCAACATATGTTAAGGAATTTTGAACATGAACCTTGATTGCCAGGATTCGAACCATGTCACTGAAGTTTGTGCCTGTCAACATTTTTTTCTTTCACATTGTTTATCCCAGAGTTAAAAATGTTGGACATTGAATACTTAAAAAATAACAATTAAAATGCAATTTTTTTAACGAGGTAAGACGTGGAAGTTTTGAAAATTCTGTTTTTCTGTACCTGACTTTTTAAGTGGTTAATAGATGACAGAATTTTGAGCGCAACTCCCCTAAAGAAGCCTGTATTTTAAATTTATACTTATTTTTAGGTGATTTTTCTTTGTTCTATCTTGTTACTTGCAAAATGGGGTAATGGTCCAGTTTATTTTGCCCAGTTATTCAAGTTCCATAGCCTTGGTAAGAGCAGTAATAACAGTATGTCAAACTACAAGTCAGCTATGTCTAAAGACCTTAGTCTTCGGACAGCAGGCGTGGAAGGCCGGCCTGGTCTGACTAATTGCTTTCAACTCACACATATTCAAGGAAACTCCCACGCACTCATCCTCACAGTCCAGTGAGCTCAAACATCTGAGCCAATTTTGTCAGGCAAGGGAGCCAGAAAGCACGTGACAACTGGGACAGAATGATTGTTCTGACAGGGTCGATGACATTGACGTCCAACTGTTCACCCGCCCACTGTTTCCAGTACGGTTATGCTCGGATGGGCCGGCCTCTGCCGCTGCATTCCTTGACATTTTCACGCTGTCTGTCTACTTTGCTTAAGGAGACATGCGGAGTCTCAGCTGCTTTCACTGAATTCTGTCTTAGTTCCATTGCACATGCTTGCCTGTAGGCAGGGTCATTAGGTAATCTTAACGTTGCCGTTCCTGGTGGGTGTGTGGTTATTTCAACACTTGTTAGTGTGACTATCAGGGTTCAAACCTGGGACTTCACAGCCCTCTTAGAGCTTCCAGGCAAGAAGATTAGCCTGGAAGGTAAAAACCCGAATCTCTTGCTTGGGGGACTAATCATCCTCTTGTCCATACAACTAGGGGATTCTACTATAGTGGTTCTTACTCCATTATATCCTTCCTCTCTAAATACCCAGTTACCCACAACAACATCAGTCCAATGCAACAGAAGCAACTCTGTCAGTTTTCAAACCCAGGACTTCACAGTTTGCTCAGAGTAACGAGACAAGAGGAGAGGCCAACTGAGTTAAAGAGACAAGACCTGAGTCCCTCAGTTAATCAGGCTCTTCATTATGCAGACTCATTACAGAACTAGTTTTTGACTTAAAACAGTGTAACTTTACTTACAGTATATGCAAAATGAGCAGACATAAAAATAAAATCCAATGTACAGGGTGTCATCAGATCATTCATTTAAAATGTAACTGAAAACCAACCAACCATCCATCCATCTATACATCCATCCATCCATACATCCATTCTCTATACTGCTTTATCCAGTTTAGGTTCATGGGAACCCTGGATCCTATCCCTGGAAGCACAGGGCAGGGGACACCCTGGATGGGAGGCCAACCCACCACAGGTAACTGAAAACCCTTAAATAACATTCTGAATGATTATGAGTATGTTGTTTCTGCTTCTTAATGCCTGCAATACAGGTAAAATGTCTTAATATTTGAAATATAAGGTTTAATGTAACTGGCCATTGTAACAAAATGACTGGCCCCCACCTGGACTAGTGAGTTGAAGTTCTAGTTCTAGAGCACCACTGTCTGGTGGAACCACATATTTCAGTGCCACTTTCTGAATTAATTTTTCTCACTCTCTGCACACACCATGTGCATTGCATAGCTTTTATTGGCCAACGGAACCTATATGCAGTTTGAAATTTGGTACTTGCTGTAACCGAACTGCTGGATGTATGTGCAATGTACCCTGTTTTTTATTTATGCTAAGAATAAAAGAGGGTTTATGCCATTTCAGGTATGTTATACGCTGTTAGTACTTCACAATATAATTTAACATTATGTTTACAGTTACATAATGAAGATAACCAGTAATTCTTTCTGTGGGATTTGCAAGGTTCAGGTAATCAGATTATACTTTGCCTGTCTCCATGACCTGAAGGCGTCACCAGAACAGGTGTGCCAGATAATAGTGACATTTGTGGCAGGCTTATTTCATAACATTGCAACTATCCAAAAAGAGAGAGAGCCCAGACTGACCTGCCTTTGTCCTGTGATGTTATAGATCCAATGACCTTAGACTTGCTCACTGGCAGGGCCATAAAAGAGAAAATAACACATCAGGTGTTCAATAAAGCACAGCAATAAAAGAAAACAGTGGACAACAAAGTGCCACATCTGATTTCTGTTATTATCTCTATCTAAAAAGGGGTCAATGAGGGGGTGTGTTGGCGAGTCCAGTAAACTCATACCGTCTCCTCCTATAATAAATAACGATGACATCATCGCAGCGATCTCCTTTTCTGGCACAACAGTACTTGCAAAAGGCTGTTTGCATGAATTTTGGTTGTTTAAAATGTAAAAAAGAATCAGATACAAAAAAATGGCAATTTATGTTTCCTTTTCATTTATTTCTTTGATAACACAATTATCTTCTTATAGTCTTGTTACTGTCCCCAGCATTTAGGAGGCCATTAATTAGCAATTTGGAATTAAAGAGTAGCTGGAATAGTTGGAAGGGATGTCATCAGCTCCTTTGTTTATAGGCAAACATATTCTCTAGTGTGGCACATGTTCTCACTTTATCTCTGTAACTATGCTGTCAGCTTTGCATTCCTTCTCAAGCACATCTGGAACAACATTGCACAATTTCTTCATCATTAATGATTCTTAATTTTCCTCAATATTTCATTTAGTATAATAAAAACACAGTTATAATAAGTGAGACATACAGATCAAATACTTCACACTACCTTCCTCTTTAGACAAATGGATGAAAATTATGGCATCTTGTCGCCACCTAGAGGGAGAATACTGCAGTCGTTTACTTGGACAGCAATGTAGTTGGTACCTTTTATTGAGAAGGCTGTCATTTCTCATAAATTTCTTCTCTTGTAGATTGTTTAATTGGTGCTTTTCCTTGTTACTACTGTTCAACTGTTGAAGCAAGTACCAGTTCATATTTTAAGGTAGAGTAACTTCAAAACTCAAATTTTTCAGTTTGAAATAATACTATTTTATAGATACCTTAAGTTAACTTGCCGATGTGTTTACATGTATGATGACCTTGCTTCAAATTAAATAGTAAAGCACACTTTTGTGAAAATATTATATCCTTTCACATTAACTGAAGTAAAAACTACATATATGTTAACTACACTAACCTTACAACCTACTAAGCCAGTAAAGCTAGCCTTGAATACTGCATCAAACCATTTTCCTGAACTACAACCCCATTCCAAAAAGTTGTAGATAAAACCTAAATGCAATGATTAACAAACCCTTCTTCACATATATTCAATAGAATACAGCACAGAGACATGCCCATGTCCCAACTTTTTTATTTGCAAATCGAAATACAGTTGATCTGTTTCACTTTAACTATGTTGCGTCTGTGGTGTACAGGTGCATCTCAATAAATTATAATATCATCAGAAAGTTAACTTAGTATGGACTGCAAACACATGCAGTCCACATGTAAAAATTGGAACCTTTGATCCTCCTTGAGTGGATTCACTAAGAACATTTAGAGAACTTGGAAAGACAAAAGAGAAGTCTTTGCATAAAGCTACTGAAATAAAATTGTTAGTCTGCCACAGCTGATCAATGATCTTTATTGAATAGGCAATGAACTCATATGATCAGTAGCAGCTATTCTTTCAACAGACCCATGTTTGTGCATTCAGCAGCAGTACAGGCTCACATGAAAACACACAAACTGGACATACTGCTACACAGCAGATAACACAGTAAGTGCACCTATGAGGGACAGTTGATCACAATGTGTTTGGAGACAACTGGATGCAGTAGTCCACAGTGAAATGCTGCAACCTAACAGCATTTGTGTCTTGTCAACGCGCTCCCAGACTGAGACTATCTTGTGTTTCTCTGGCCAGGTTACATCAGGCAAAAAAGACAATCAGTAACGGTAAACTATTTAATGTACTATGATTTACCACTCCATTTACAGTATTCTAAGAGTGCAGGTAACAGAATGGGGTAATACAGTTTTTAAATTGAAACCTGCATTTATGTGTAAAATTAAAGCTGTCCAGACACTGTCTTGTCTTCAGATTAGATCCAGAAAAGTGCACTACATATGAACTGATAATTTCATTTTGAATCTTGCTCAATGCAGGGATGTGCATGTATGTGGAAGGGAGGGAAGGGCAAATGAGAACAACCAATTCACCAGAACTGCATGTTTGGACCGAGAAAGAAAAACAAGACACAGAGGAAAGCCATGAGAAACAGAAGAAAACTCCACACACAATGCCAGTGCCTAACAGTAAAATTCTAACTGAAGGCCAAGGAGGTGTGAGGTGACAGCAGGGCACGCTGATCCACCACGTGGATCTGCATAATCTGATGAACACATTCATCTGAGAAGACTTTGCATCCAGAGCAGCAGTCTTTGGCTAATATTTTTGGATGAATTCCTTCTGTCTTTCTCTTCAGAGCTCTGCCTGTCCATTTCCTGAGCCCACTCTCTCTCCTTCTTCACCCTTCTCTCTCGGTCAGCCTTCAGGACTCGGTCCAGCTCACGCTGCAGGCTGAAGTGGACCATCTGCCTGCTAAGCAGGGGTACAATCAGATTGAAGCTGTCCACCTTTTTGTTGAGCTGGGTCAGTTCTTTTCCAAAGTCCTGGCAGCACTGCTTCCACTCTCCTTCTTCCCCTGGGGTCAAAGGGTCGCCAAGCTTCGCCCGCGACCTCAGCAGCTTCCCCCGGAGCTTGTGTGCCATCTCCCGTATCTCCTTGTGGGCCACAATCCATGGCGGTTGGTAGCCATTGTCAATGAGAATGCGGTTGAGGTTATGCGTCATAGGGTCGGCATAAGGGTTGTGGTCAAACTTGCTGAGGGGCTTGCCAGAGCCAGCAAGGTTGCGGAAGTCACCGCGAGCCATGGACTCCATAATGAGGTCCTCCACAAGCCGCTCCACAGCCTGTGTGATCTTGATCTGCCGGCTGTGCCTGCGCAGCTCTCGCGTTGTTATGGCGCCCTCATCATTCGCTGCAGCCCTCTCCAGCTTCTGTCGTCTGTAGTCCAGCACTTGCTCGGAGGCCCGGTCCACCCGTATCTGCCGGTACTGCCGCTCCCGCTGGCTAGGTGTACCCAAACCAACACCCTCGTAGCTGAGGTACTGTCGGTGTTGGGGGGACTGCCTTTTAACACCGCCATTGTCCTCATCGGCCTCTGCCTGCATGTGCGTCAGAGCCACTCGCTGTCTTGCCAGGTGGGCCAGCACATCCCGATAAGCTTGCTCTATCTGGGAGAAAATTGCTGCGTCCGCTGTGGGTGCTCCCGAGTCAGGATGGTACAGCTTAGCCATGTGGAGGTAGGCCTCCTTAACCTGGGAATGGCTCACTTCACTGTCCTCAGGAAGCTGCAGCAGACGGTAGCTCTCTCTTAAATTGAGGCTCAGAGCTTGACTGTGAGTAAACTGACGCAGTGAGCGGTAAGAGTGTGGCGACAGGAGTCTCATATGGCCAACATTGTAAAGCAGAAGCATGGCGCTCATGATCACGTGAACACACGAATAAATCTGTAAAGGGCGACTAAGGGGGTCTCTGAGCAGAACCCTTCCTGTCTTGTTAACATGTTCTGGTGTACAAGAACGATTCTCAGTTTCACTCGTTTTGAGGTGGATCAAGTCGTTAAAAATTACACTTCAGTTTCAATACTGTATACATGTATATAGTTTCTGTTCTGTGATTTCTGCATTGTTACAACGGTCTTTCGTGATAATTTTCGCATTCTGTAATACGAGTTAATTACATCTAGCAAGTACGTGCATCGAAACTGAAATTTCCACAGATAACGAGGACTGATTATAATAACGCGCTAACTATATATTTTCGTTAGTGTCCTACTACGCTTCTACATCTGTCTGTCATACAAGGGCATTATCTCGATCTCAAAAGATATAACTCAGCATCGTCTGTAAAACACTTTAGTAATTTACGTAGCTATTCAGGATTATATGTTGGATTATAAAGGCGAAAACAAAGCAAATGATGTTAAACCGGTAAAGTGCAACAATACATTTACTTCTTTACCTCTATTTTGCTAGATAGCTGGCAAACAGAACACGTCACAATCGTAAGTGTTCATGGGTAGTTTTGTGGCTCTCGGTGCATTTCGGGATATGTAGTTTATACACTGACATTCAATATTTTTGTTCTCGAGTTATGGGCAAGAACGGTCACGACGTGAAATGCCAAAATAAGTACATGTTTAACAGTTGCTCTGCTTACTATTTTAAAACTAAACTGTAAAGTAAACATAACAAAACCTTATGGACGTTTTTTTTTTTTTGGTCTACTCTTGCAGGTCATGACTAATTTGTAATAACGCGGTGCAAATTTCACGCACGCAGTGACCTTCAGCTCACTTATGTTGCGCAGTTGTTTTATGAAACAAATTTAGCGCATAACCCAAGTCGTTGTCCGGTGAGTGCCAATAAACTGCGTGGCTGTTGCATCATTATGCAACAGGACAGGCGCACTGCCGCATTAGGAAGCAGTGCTGTCGATTGCCACAGTGATCCGTCACATTTCACAACTACTCGCTGAATGTCCTTAAGCTCCATTCACTTCAGATGCATTCAGACACTCGTGTTCCAGTCTCCCTAACGGTGCAGTTTTGTCTGGGCATGTTGATGTATTTGGGATCTACCGTTTTACTATGCATTTTTGTAGATCGTAAACTTAACACGTTTCGATTTCTTCATTTTAATTATCAATCTATGGGAAAATGTAATTTTAACCAATTTCTTTGCGTAGAATGTACATAATTTTTGCTGTGTACAGTTACGATTTGGCCTGTTGTAATTTCTGTTAAAATAATTTATAAAATAAATTAATGTATCCCCAGTAATGCTGGGGAAAAAAAATCTAAATTTTGGTATAAATAATGTAATAGTTCGTCAGAAGAGATACCCTTTAACGAACTGCATTATGATATGACTTTAAAACTGTTTTTTGTTTTTTATTTCAAAGGAATTAATTCAAGGTAGCTGAACTACCCCACTACATATTGTAATAGAAGATAGATCATTGCCACCAGATGGCAGTGTAATACTTGTTTCTCAGTATTTTCTCTTTTTTATTTATAGTACATTCAAACTAAATTTCACAGTACTATTTAGTTCTTTTATGTTTTTATTTTTATATTTATTTTTTAAATATATTTTCAAAACTTAAAAAATAAAGATGTTTCTAGGCAACGGCTTATACAAACCTTTGATAAACATGCAGTATTACTACATATTCAGTGTAGTGTAAGTGTTTAAGGTTAAAATCTTTCCACAGATAACTGACATTTTTTGTTACTCTTTTTAGGTTAATCTAAACAGGAGGAGATTTTTCTTTTTCTGGAAAAGACGGCGTTACTGTCGGTTACTGTCTGATGCTTTTATCATCATTATTAACAGCTGTTAATAAATTGTCTTATGAGGCTAAATTTAAACTCTGCTTCTGGAGTGAAACCAAGTGCTTTGTGATTAGCTAAGTGGTGTTGGAGGAGAAGTTGGATGAAGGTGTTTCCTGGCCTGGTCCCATATATGTCACTCTAGGCTGGTAGATTTTGAAAAAGCCATTTAATGGGACGACACTGTGAGGACACCAATATGGCCATGACCCTAGTCTCATTGTAACATTATGGGATGCACACTTCTTACTTTAACAATATTGATCCAAACCCCAGTCAGCCCAGCTAAATGGAACCAATTTCCAGGAGATCCATTCAAGGTTACAGGGAATTTGAGTGGTGCTACTAGCATTTAATGAGAATCGTGGGGGCACAGAAATCTTCATCAAGAGAATTTTTGGGAATTTTTGGGAAGTGCCACATTACAATCTGAACACGCTTCACTGCTGACCTGAGTCCATTTCTTTGGGGGAGATTTTCTTTCCTTTCAAAGTATGTGGAACTGAATGTCCATTTCAGGAGACTGTAAGATTTTCCATGTCATTTGGGTCACTGGAAACATCTATCCATCTATCCATTACCCAGCTGTTTATCTTGTTCATGGTTGTGGGTCAGTGGAAACGTTCTGTAATTATTTTAGATGTTGTAATTAATGTAGGAAGTTGGCAGTTTTGAAACCCATGTTGTCATCACCCTTGCAGATCCCCAGAGAAGATGATTAGCCCACTGAGACAATGACTGGAGTCTATTCCATGGAGAGCAATTCACTCTTTTCCTGAGCATATGGGTGACATCATCATCCTCTTTCCACTCTTAACAGTCACTGCATTACTCTTCTTGACACCCCCACTTTAACCTACTCTGATCTCAGCTTGTGGTGTGTTATCCCGCTGTAACATGAATGTAGCAGATATAAAGAGCCCGCAGCTTTCAGACCTGTTTCTTAGCAGTCGCTGTGTTATTTCCATTGACATGATGCACTTTGCTTAACTTTGAAGGTTCATTTTAATCACATGACTAAATCTTACACTTAACAGACACTTTTAAATACAGTAGGAGCACAAATAATTGCATCTGTATTGACATTTTGCAACACAGCATCACACATACAAGATTATGTTAAATCACAAACTTAATAAACATTATCCAACATTTGTTCAATGTGACACTTACCAATGAAAATACTCAAAGCTTACTGTTTAGAATAGTACAACGCCATCTAGCTTTACAAGAGCATGAAAACTGTTAATGGTGCACAGTGTTTAGTAACAAGTCTTTGTTGAGGAATGAACAATTGTAGTTGTCTCCTCTTGCAAAGCGTTTTTCAAAACCAGCCATACATTTTATGACAAAAACAGCATTTTGGTGTAAATGAGGATTTTCAGAATGATACAGAGAGCTCAAAGACACATACAGGCATATGCACAACTACATGAGGGCAAATGTGTCAGAGAAATACAGATACTAAATACACACTGAAGGCAGGATGGATGCAAATATCCTGTAAATCTGCATGAGTGAGGAAGCAGATCATAATAATTATAATACATTTAAATTAACTAAAAAAGGAAATGTACAGGTTGTGTACTGCTTAGATCCATTGCTGAAAATATGGCAAGTTATAAAACAGTTATGCCAAATAAACACAGATCTCAGGTCAGGATACATTGTGAACATGGTAGAGCAACCAACATTGAAGAATTCTCACACCTGTGCCAACTAGACCATTTATGGCATACCAGTCCTTTGTAGAGCAGGGACACAGCCACCATGTTTGTGGGTCTACAGAAAAATCCCTGCATACCCATCTCTCCATGCAGTCACTTACATCCTTGTCATATTCCTCATGCAAGATGTAAAATAAGTATGTAAATATATTTAAACAGAACTCTACTCTCTCTGTGGCTTGGTCTGATTCTATGGCAGAGAGACAAAGGAAGACTGAAATCTCAGTGAAATTGCGACGGCGGGGATGGTGTCGGTCTGGGCTGGACGGACTGGACTCTGTTACATGACGCCCCCTGGTGGTGGGTCTAGGGACTTCATGTCCCTAAAAGGCCTGCAATGCCTCAGTGAAAAATGATAACACTAGTATGGTTCAGTCATTCAGTGCAGGACAGAGGGGACATAATCTGGACGCCGTGTTTCGATAATTTTTGGGGGGATGTGCCTCCCCCCTTCCTCCTCGCTGGCTTTGTCACTACCACAAACGTGCACAACCACACTTGGGGTGGTGGGGGTCCCAGAGTGGAGCTCAAATTTTTCACCTGCCAGAGCAGAGCAGAGGATGTGTTACACTGTCTGCTGTTTTTAGGTATCCAGAAATACCCTACAACATTTAACTTTCTGGTACAAGACAGTGTAAACCGAAATGCCGTGTGAACGAAGAATATCTTGACATGGTCTTGCAGCATATGCCAGTTATGTAACATGCAAATGTTTGTGCATTCAATTATATTTCAGAAAGTTAATGCTGTTCATACAAAAACGTAAGATATTAGTCTTAGTTAAACAAATAAAAATAGTCTAAGGTTGAGTATGAATGTGTACAGCAGTGTTATAGGTGTACCTGGCTCAGTTTTGGAGATGTCACAGATCAGGTCATAGTTGATGATGGATGTGGTGTCCTGCCCCTCTTCCCAGTTGGACAGAGTCAGCAGAGGTTTAGGAAGTTCCAAACGAGGGCTTCCAATATGTACAGACTGCAGATAAACATCAATAGAGGATGGAAGAGGAACAAATAAATCTCAGACCTCAAGGCTGTGGGAGAATTCTTTAACAGGTCACACAAGTATAAAATCTCACAACAGGTACTGCCTAGTTATTTCCTTGCTTTGTTAGATGTAATTAAGATAATTATTTAAAATAAATGTATGTTTATTTGTGAAGAGCAAGGCAACAAAATGTCATGCCTCAGACTTGTACCTTATGAACAGTTACCAAGGTAACCCGCTGTGGTACCTCAGTCCTAAAATGTCAACGATAGAACAACATTTCTACTATGTGAAAATGGAATTTGTTTGTTTCCACATTTGTTAATGGACAATAAAGTCCTCTTTTAAGAAATAACCTTTATACTTGTGTAGTTAGACAATAAGCCATGTGAAGTAGAGTACTAATACAGATCTGCAGCCATGGCCAGTACAGCAGTAATTCAGTAGTGTAGCCATAGGGAGAAGAGCAGTAATGCAGTACAGTAGCCAAAGGACGTAGGGCTGTAATACAGTACTGTAGCCATAAAAAGTAGAGCTGTAATGCAGTACAGTAGCCATAGGGAGTAGGGCAGTAATGGAGTACAGTAGCCATAGAGAGTAGGGTAGTAATGTAGTACAGTAGCCATAAAGAGTAGAGCTGTAATGCAGTACAGTAGCCAGAGGGAGTAGGGCAGTAATGCAGTATTGCAGCCATAGGGAGTATGGCTGTAATGCAGTAATGTAGCCATAGAGAGTAGAGCTGTAATGCAGTACAGTAGCTATAGAGAGTAGGGCTGTCATGCAGTACAGTAGCCATAGGACCTAGGGCATTAATGCAGTACAGTAGCCATAAAGAGTAGGGTTGTAATGCAGTACTGTAGCCACAGAGAGTAGAGCTGTAATGCAGTACTGCAGCCATAGGGAGTACGGCTGTAATGTAGTACAGTACCTATAGAGAGTAGGGCTGTAATGTAGTACTGTAGCCCTAGGGAGTAGGGCTGTAATGCAGTACTGTAGCCATAGGGAGTAGGGCTGTAATGCAGTACTGTAGC
>JABJVR010047961.1:0-16581 GCA_025773905.1 Chitala chitala
TGGGGAGGGGCGGGATCACTGACATTAAAGCCCAATCAGAGAGTGGGGAGGGGCGGGATCACTGCCATTAAAGCCCAATCAGAGAGTGGGGAGGGGCGGGATCACTGACATTAAAGTGGTCACCTGTGGCAACACTGTAGCAACACATTGTTTATGACCTTCAGAGAGATATGGAGGTTGTGGCAGGAGGTGTTATTGTACATCCATGAACTGAAACAAATTATTGTGAATGAAATGTTCAATGGAGCTAGCAGAGAGCAAGCGAGAGATCATAGCTCGTGCTTCTAAACTTCAGATTAATTTTAATTACATCAGAATATTCATGTATATTTGATGTTTCCTCTGACACCCATTTAATCAAAACCATATAACAGCTCATTCACCACTTCCTCACTTTATCTCTAGCTGTATAGCCGACGAATGCATGCTATAAACATTACACACACAGTGAGTATTCAGAGCCCTTTACATTTTTTATATTTTGTTATTTAGCCTTATGCTAAAGGCCTATGTGTTTGCATGATCTAGCACCAGTAATCCTGTCTCTAAGCTCTGCAGGCAATTACTTCGTCCACATGGCTTGGTTTCTGCTCTGACACACGTTGCCAGTTCTGAGACAGCTGTGTGCCTTTTCTGATCATGCCCACTCAATTGAATGTTACACAAGTGGACTCCAAACAAGGTGTTAAAATGCGTCAACGATCGCCCTATGGAACGAGATCCACTGAAGCTAAACATGCAGGTGTCAACAAACGCAACCGTCCACAGCAACGGGTCTGAGCACTTGCATCAATAGGGTATGTCAGTTTCTTACCTTTAATAAATTTGTAAAATGTTTAAAAAAAAAAAAGTTTTTTTTTCCATCCTACTGGGGGATTGAGCTTTGATTCATGAGCCGGGCAAAAAGAATTTAAATGATTTTAGCACGAGGTTGCAAAATACGATGATGTAAGGAAAGTGAACGAGTCTGAACATTTTCTGAATACTCTGTATATACATTCAAATAGATGTCATGTTCATTGATTTGGAGCTCAGGATCTGCTTGTAAGCATTAAATGTGCACCTATAAGGTGTTTAAAGCATCCAACATTAGGCTTTGTCTGACAGCACACTCTGGAGAAAAGTGCTCAGACGTGCTGCCCTCAAGCCACCCTCATCAAAATGACGGCCTGAACGCCTCCCGCCCCATGTGACAAGGAAACGGGCAGAGTAACAGGTTTTCACCAGGAGGGGTAGAGCATGCGAGCGAACAGGGGCGGCGCGGGCACAGGCACGGGGGTCAAGGGAATTGGAACCGGCAGGCTTGAAGTCTTCTCCTCAGGCTCTTCCTATTAAGCAGACGGTGGTACCCGAGGGGGATGGGGTGGGTGGGGGGGGCATTGTCACGAGCGGCAGTGCGAATAAGTTCTCCAGCTACCTGTTCACCACACGGGCAGGAACACAAACACTCCACCGAACAGGGCCCTAAATTTTTAATGCGCTTTGTGAATTTCTGCTCGTCATAAAAGGATAGCGAGGATGGGAGGGGGAGAGCGGCAGAGAGATCACTCACTCCCTGTCGTCTATCTAGCAGAGACTGTTGACCGACTAATGTGTCGTTTCTGTTTTTTTTATCTTGCTGATAAAAGGCGTAATAATCAGCGGGAGCTCCGTTTGTTTCTGCATTTACGTTAAACATGACAACTTGTGTTCCACCTGTCTGGCTGGCTACAGCGCCTCAGCGATGTAGTCCCTGCAGAACCTGTGTGTTTGTCTTTAAAGAATCCCTTTGCTGCCTCTCTCTTATTTACTACCTAAACAACAACCACAAGCACTAGGGTTCCTTGTGTGTGTGCAGTAGATTTTATACACATCCCCCCCACACACAGAACATATTCTCTAATGATAAACAACCACTGTTTTGAACTATCGAGTGGAATTATTCACACAGCATGTAACATTATTTCAGTATGATGATAGCGTGCGTGATGAAATTTATGAAAGTGCTGGCAGGGATGCGGCTTTGCTGTTCACATGGCTACACTACTGTTTTTGTTTTTCAGGTTTTCAATAATGGCAAGTAGGGACATGAAGGAAGGAGAATCATCTCAGAGTTGCACAAAAACACAACACCCTTTCTGCACAGCTACGTAATTCATGACCCAATTCAGGGTTCACACGTCCCTTGGAGGTCTGGTCATAGTGATAAATATTTAATAAAATTGGCTCCCATATAACGGATTGCTTAAGTGAGCATGCCCTTGGTCCCTTTTAAAAAATGAACTTTCTAATGTGTTGACACATTATTCCCCTCACCAAAATCTCAAGTCAGGGATCAGTGGAAAGAGTTTAATTCACCGTAAGAAAACAGTTAAATGCAATCTTGACAATGGAGTGAAGCTTTATTTTTGAGATTCAGAGAGAATGCTTTTCTTATACCCCCTTGGCCCTACCTTCCTTCAGCGAGAAAACAAATTATATATAAAAGTATAAAGGAAGGTTACCATCTCGATTCATTGGTAATTGGATTCATTGGCAACCTTTGTACTCCAGTGCAATAGGAGATCGTGTTTAGTATTTTCCAGTTACTGAGCGGCTCAGCCAATAAAGTCTCACCAAATAACCTCACTGCGAGTCATCTGCCAAGCGTGTCCTTGAGTTGGGCGGCGATGGACGTTCTGTGATTGCCATTGTGCTGCCACTTCCAGAGAACCTTCCGCCTCCTTCAGACAGATCAGAGCGCTGGCAGGTTCAGCTGTTACTCCTGACAGTTTTATTATTCTTCTGTGTAAACCGAAGTGTGTGAGAAGTCAGAAAGCAGGAAACATCTCAGCTTTGGGTTGAAATAAAAACTGGGTTAAAATATAGGGGAAAACAAGTTGTCTTTTTACTCCTGCCTGACTGAAATGCCCTATTCCGTGCCCTGCGGTTCCTTCCACCACGTTGATTAAAAATCAAACATAACATTCGTGTAAGAAATAAAAACTGAAAAGAGAGCTTTGAAGTATAAGGAGCAAAATAATTAATAGGAAATTAGCTGACAATAATTTTGCTTCCTTAGACATTCCACGAAGCAGAAAGTCCCAAGATGAAGTTCAGTCACACTGAGCCAAGGGCTGCAGTTAGGGACATAAACCCAGAGGAGCAGGTGATGAAGCTGCCCACGTAACCTACAATGAAGTTAAGCATGAGTTTTTCACACACACACTCCATACAAACCAACATGTTTCTATTTTTTGACTCTGGATTTTCCTGTGATACTAATTCTGGATGAATTACACCAAATCTGTTTGCCCAAATAATAAAAAAATTTACCTCTGCTGACTGCAAGTTTATAGTCTATAGACACTAAAAGTTCACTGATGAGTTTATGTAAAATGTACCAAGAAAATTTAGTGTGGATTACGCACTAATTATTAAGATAGTGATGAGTGTAACAAAAGTCATAACTAATGATAGCTGATGTTATCTGCTGTGATGTCCAGGGTGTCCCTTGTCCAGGGTGTCCCCTGCCTTGTGCCCTGGGATAGGCTCCAGGCCGCCTGCAGTCTTGTACAGGATAAGCTTTGGGGTCATGGATGAATGATATCTGAATTTTAACCAAGGTCACTGCATATTTGATTCTAGAAACTGCTCTGGATAGTCTAAAAATGAAACCTTTTTTGTAATATGAGGTGTTTAATGACACCTTTAAACACCTCAATAACAAAATATGAGAAAATGAAGCCAATGCCATTTATTTTGTCAGAAGAGGCAGTTGAATGACAAAATGACCAAACCACCGAGCCCTTGTTGTGCATCAAATGCATTACTGCTGCACGCCTGAAAATGATGCTGTTGCTTCATGTTAATTGGAAGCAGATTGACATTGTGTTGTTTTGTTACATGTACAGAGCATAAAAGATGCCAGAGAGCTCTGCAGGAGAGCTCTGCAGGAGAGATCAGCTGCATGCAAGTCCTGACAATTTGTTCAAGTGGATCATTTGGCAAAATGAGTACGGACAGAAGTAATCCTGATCCCTTAAGTTCTGTTCCCACCGGCTTGGAATGTATGGCTCCTAGACAACATCCCCCTGCAAAACTGCAAAAGAGATGAACAGGCTGCTCAAGAAGAACATGGAAACACGAGCTGGCAGCGTAGAGACGTCACGTGACGACACAGAACGGAACCTCCTGGCACCTTCTCACACTGACGGGTATCTGCGGCTTTATAAAATACAACCGTTTATTCTTGTTTATTTTAATCAGTGTTCGGTATTTGCGGTCAAGAGGTTTTCCGGTTTTTCAGTGTTCTTTTCCTGCGTTGTATTTTAACAAGCACTACATTTGCTTTTAACTTAAAAAAAATATGTAAAACAAAGTGATTTGAAACATGTCTAGTACATCCATAATTACTGAACGCAAACTGGATGTTTTTTTTTAAGTCAATAGCTTAGTTGTAAATTTAAATTAAACATGCTTTAAAGGGTTTAGACTAAAAAGGTTTCTTTGCAAGCCTGTAGGGATTCTGGTCTTTTGAAACATTTCTGTTATGAGGTCTTTTTAATGTAAATTCTGTTGGCATCTAAATATCCAACTTTACACGCCTAAAGTGCTTTGTGTTGCTTATCAGAATAATAACGCCTGTGATTTCGTTTAATTTCTTCCTTTTATCTTGTTCATCAGTACAATTCTCTGTTCTTTCTGCTGCACATTCTGCCACAGGTGAGCTTTTTAAAGGCTTGTCTTGTTAAAATTCTGATTGAGTGTAAATACCTAAATACCGTACACGTGTTAAACCAGCCATACATGATTGAGAACAAGAACATCAGTCTGCTCTGAGCTGCTCAGAAGTGCGATTCGGATGCAGTGCAGTTTTCCAAAGATCTGATGTTCTGTGATGAACAGTACAGTTTTGCCTTGAAAGACATGTAGAGATAAAATAAGGATGTTGGCTTAATAATACTGTAGGCTATGAGCACCTGAATCTTTTTTACCTTAATTTTTATTAAGTTAAACAGGAATCTTAAAGTTTTTAAAACATCACAAGCAATTCACTTGTAAATAAAAGTTTTATTTAAATGGAATAGGACTACTTTTGCATAACATAACAACAATATTCCCTAGCTGTTATTAATGTCTTCGATGAGAGGACAGAAAGGTAAGAAGAAATTCAACATGTTCATTGATTTCAGTTAAAAACAAAAAAGTCAGACATGGCCAAAAATGAGGAGACATGACGGCCACCGAAAGAGTGCTCTGCGGTAGCCGTAAGTCTGCTGGATTGTCAGCCTTCCTGAACACCACGCTTCCTGAACACCACGCTTCCTGAACGCCACGCTTCAGTGTTCCCTCTGCAGGTCTGTCTCACTCTGGAAAACAGATGCACAAAATACTAAATAAATCCAGGAAATGCTCTTACAAATGTGTCAAGAGTGCGTTCAGCTGGAAAAATATGACACTTGTCTGAACACAGGAAGCACTCTTCTATTTATCGGAACAGCAGCAATTAAAAAAAAAACTGATTGTAGGTGAGGTTAAGCAAACTACTATTAATTTATATGATTGTAATATGGAGGGGTGAAAGTATGACTGAGGAGAAAGTATGATGATGTGCTGCCAGGCAATGCCCCCCGCCAACCACGTTCTGACTTTACTGCTTCCCCATTGGGTGAAACCATGTAGTAACAGACAGCATGGTGCAACCCTACAGCGTATGCTGTTTGAAGCCTCATCTTTCTGTAAATTTCTGAAGCAAGGTGGAAATTCCGTAAAACGTCCTAAACTGTGTGTATAACACCATATACAGTACACGGTGTACCCAGTGCACGATTAACAAACAACTCACTGCAGACTGATGAAAATACCTACAAAAGTTTTAGTTCAGTACTCATCATCATTTTCATCATCATCATCATCATCATCATCATTACCATTACCACCACTATCATCATCATAAGAATATTTAATAATGTCACCTTAGCTGTTTTCATTATTTATGCAATTAAATAATGCAGAACAGATGTGCAGCTTTCAGTTTTTTAATTACTGCATGTGTTTTTGGATATGCACGTTGCTTCGCACTAACCTTTACATCTGCTGTACCTGGATAAGGGTGAATCACACATCCCGACAGGCCCCCCTGACATGTGGTGCCCACATACATACACTGTGATGACGCGGGGGTAGCCTACGCTACCTCATCCAAAAAATCACTGTTCAGGTGTGCCTAGGTGCTGGCATGACCCAGCTCAGGTAAGCAGTTATTAAACACAGACAGATGTGAGGACAGGCTGCACGGTACAAATGCTAGCAGGTGCAAAATCTGTTCTGGTCAGAAAATCAGGAACATATGTAATGCACAACTACCCAGATTTGGTGAAGCTGGGCTAGTTCTGCTCATGTGACAGTGTGTTAAAAACATGAAGGTGTTCTGTTACCATGTCCTTCAGTGTGATAGTGTCCCAAAACATACAAGGAAATCTCCACAGGAATGGTCCAGAACAAAGAAGTACAGGGTTAGGTATGGCCAAGTGATCATCTGGATCTTAATACTTAAACCTTAATACTTATACAATTGAAATGTTTTGGAGGAAGGAGGGGTGCTCGAAGAGGGCTGTACATCTGTGAAACCCTCCATCATCACACAGGTAAATGATGAATAAGCAAAAATGTCTCCACATTGATGTAAAAAAAATGATAGACAGTTATACAAAATGCCTACAGGAGGTTGTTTCTGCCAAAGGAGAGAATACCAGATAGTAAAATGTAAGGATGTACATTTTCCCCACAGAGAGAATTTGCATTTCTGTTCAATAAATGATTTTAAAGTCAAACTTTTATTGTTTTTGTTAGAGGTAGGCTAATCTAAACTCTCTATCTATCATCCATCCATCTGGCCATTCATTACCTAAATGCTAATCCTGTTTGCAGGTCATGGCTGCCCCGGAGCCTATCCCAGGCAGCCTAGGGCAAAACGGCAGGGTGCATCCTATACAGGACATCACCCCATCACAGATCTATCTGTCTTGCCTGTACGGTACTATCTACATATGGTAAGTGTAATTTAAAATGCTCTCGCACATGTTGTATGGAAAAAATTGAAAATTTGAAAATAAGGCTTTTTAAAAGCGTTTTTGATTATGGCACACACCAAGGGGCCCAGTCAAGCCCATAATCCTGGAAGTGGACTGTATCAATGCTAGACATTGAAAATTAAAACCGTGGTAATTAGTTTAAATTGGGGTAAGATGTATTTATTGCTCTTCCTGTGAATCCAGAGGAAAACTAAAACAACATTTACATTGCGAGATGACAACCGCAATATTAAATGTACGTTGCTTAAACAGAATCTCGATGACTGGATAATTTTGGCACATAATTCATAGACTGATGAATGGATGTAAGCAGATTTAAGCTTAAGTTTGTGGTAATGATGATGATGAAAATGAATGTCAGTAATTTCTGAAAAATTCTCTCATTACCCCAGTTTAACTTACAATTATGTTACATTTAAAGGTAGTCACTGAAAGATGTTGGAGTGCAGTTCTGTGTATTCAGCAGAACTAAAAGCTATACAGACTCTTACCAACTGTTCTTAAATTCAATTATGCTGAATTAATTAACAAAAACATAATTATCCTATTAATTTCATGAATTTGGGCAAGTGCAAGTTGTGGACACATTTGAATCAGTTGTAGTGTTTCTTGATGAGAATTTGTGGGTATTGGTTAAGGTCATGGTGGGGGGGGGGTATCAAGCAAGAATACCCTAAAGTTACAAAGTTACAAATGGCAAACTGTATTCTGCCATTACCAGAAGGGCTTTGTGAAACCTTGGAAGATAAGAAAAAAACTGACCAGAATGACATACCAATTATGGGGGGAAACAGCTGGTCATTGAAAAGGCAAATTAAGTATAGAATTTGCATACTGCTTTATTGATGAATATGGCTGTTACAATGACTATCCATTGTTGTTTTACACGTTTTTTGGGTAATGATATACTTCTGTGTTTTATTTAACATAATTTGAATTTTCCATTTTCTGCAATCAAGTCACAGAGCCAGAATGAAAAAATGACAAATTAAAAAGCGCATGAGCAGCGCAGTAATGAAACGATGTACACGCTGGCTCAGATGGGCTGGGCTGCTGATTAAAAAGCTTTGCTGACAGCCTCATTATGTGACCATTTGTGTTTGCGAAACATCCCCTAAATCCTTAAAGTTCACTTGATTCATTCATATCAGGATTCAGAATAATATATTACCAGAATTCACCTTAATGTGCATGAACAGAACACAACACTTAGCTGTGCTGCTTATGAACATTTACATTTTTTACACTGTAATCAATTATTTGACATTTTCCTCCAATCACATAATTCCTTTTTTTTTTTTAACAAACCAGCACCGACAGTGTTCATGATATAAAGCACAATGTAGCATTATGACAGCTTGCAGTTGTGAGATTACACTGATGACGTCAAGCTTAAATCATACGGTACTTACTAATTACAATAAAACAGAAGGGGGAGCAGCACGGTGACATGGTGGTTAGCACCGTCACCTTGCACCTCCAGGGTCTGTGTGTGTGTGGAGTTTGCATGTTCTCCTTGTGCTTGGTGGGATTTCTCCAGTTTCCTCCCACAGTCCAAAGACATGGGGGTTAAGTTGATTGGTGTCTTCAAATCACTCGTAGTGTGTGTGTGTGTGTGTGTGTGTGTGTGTGTGTGTGTGTGTGCGTGTGTGTGCGTGTGTGCCTGCTGTGGGTTGGCGCCCCACCCAGGGTGTCCCCTGCCCTGCGCCCCATGTCTCCTAGGATGGGCTCCAGGTTTCCCATGCCCCTTAGCAGGATAAAGCGGTATAGAACATGAATGAATACATGAAAACAGACAGCAAACCTACTGTTAACATAGTTGACAGGAAACATTTGATTGGTTCCTCTGTTTTAGTGCAGGACATGGCCATTAAACTCAGAGGACATGAAGGAGAAGTTAAAAGGAGCTGAGACTTTGTATGCAGTGTCCGCTATGATCCCAAGTCCCGGTTCGCTTAGCTGTCCTCGTGTTCGAGCCTCCTGTGCAGTGGTCCGGTGCCCTCCCGGTTCGGCTGGCTGAACAGTGCTTCGGTGCTTCTCGCCTCGTGCGTCAACACTCATGTCAGTCATTTTCTCGAAATGCCAAGACATGTGCAATGAGCTTAAGAAGCATGACCCGACACACCAGTGCCCGCAGCAGCGGGTTCCGGGCCCGTACAGACCCCGATTCGTACCCTACAGAGAAACTGCTTAAATTGAATTGCTTCACCGAGGATTTTGGGCGTATTTTATATTGCTCTATAAATCAGAGGCTTTGTCCTTTAAGTGCAAAAGAGAATTTACTTTTTTGCCGGCTCTCGGCCAGTCCGTCTTGATTTTTCAGAAAGTAATTGACCATGTGCTTTGAGCGCGGCACGAAACGAATCGGCTTTGCCTCCGCAGACATTTCTGAGACGCCAAACAGGTTGCGTCATTTGTGACACCGCTGATGATTATGTGCCACGAAATGCACTTCAGCATCCAAGACTTTATCTCACTGGAGACACTATAGTATAATACCTGTTGCACTTGTTCAGAACATGCTGCAGTGTGATGTTTGCCGCAGGTGTATTAAGGACAAACATGCACTATAGTACAATCAGACTTGCTTCCAATTACATCTCTTAATGTGTCACACCTGCTGGGTGCCGTTCTTTACCCTATTTTTCATATTCAGTGCCTTAAAACAGTTGACAGTTGACATGTCTGGTGACCTGAATACTGTGTGTATTCAGTTTTCTAAAGCATGCAGTGAGAATGAATTACAGAGTGAAAAAACTCAATCTCATTACAATAAGACAATGTGTAAATGAGCCTGCTGTCTGGCACGATCTCCACGCCACATATTGTATACACACATAACACAGGACAAAGAAAAGCAGGCAAGCAGATGTCTATTTCTGCAACCTTTCATCTCATGCTTTTCATGACTTATCAGGTGAGACCTAAAGCAAGGAATCATCTAGCCAACCGTTGGAGACAGCCACATGGTGTAAAGTTCTAACACACAAATGTTACGCGTGTGTTTTGTGAGCCTCCTTGAAAACCAGGAGGTAAATCTCACAAGTATCAGTTGACTGAGGGGATTAAGTATGTGGGTTAGATATAATCTGTTCTCGAATTGCACTTGACACGGAAGAGAAACCTCTGTGGCCAAAGCTCAGCAAGACACTCTCAGAATTTTAACCCCCACCCCCACCCCTCCCTGTTCACTATTGATTTTTTTTTTGTATCCACGGCAGCGCTGGTTTTTTGAGGGAAAAATTTACGAAGTGGTCTGCAACGGCGCACAAGAAGAAAAAGAGATGAAGATAAAAAAAGCAAGTTGTAGCTGTGAACATTGTCTGGCGCGATTAAGGAACTTTGTAAGGAATTAAGAAGTGGAAAAGCACCTTTAGCGTGGGAGCCGATTAGTAGGAAGTGGTATCCTCTTTTATTAGCCAGAAGAAGCAGCTCCCACCCAGTTAGCTATATCATTAGCGCGATAATTTATATTTTTGAGCCAGTGTAAAAATAGTCATATAGTTAATTTTGAAACTGAGCACAACATAATCACATGCAGGCCACCTACGCTTGTTGCATTCTAAGTGCTTCCAAGAGGTGATTTGGTTCTTGTTAAACGTTTAAATCTTGCTGCTAATAAGTGGAACTGGGCAGATGTTCAAGGTTCCACTTCTTCTGTTGTCATGTCATTGTGAATGAACAGTGAATTTGTGTTCCACGTCAGGTACGTGGTGTTAAGCGAACAGCGTGGCGTGACGAGACGTGTCCTTTACATCTTGGGACTGTGGTCTGTCGACGCTGGACGCCGTCAGAATTCTATGAGAGAGAAACAAAACTGCTTCAGCTCAGTCAAGACGCGACCTTTCTCGACTGGCAGAGAGCTAATATAAAATTAAAAATGAAACATAAATGGGCTAGAGACTGTGTTATCTTAAAGTGTAAATTAGCTGTAATACTTAGTTGAAGGACAAAGCTCACAGTCACCTTGATTGACAGGCCTGTTCATTCCACTTGTGTTTATCAGTAATGGTACCTGCTGCAACATGTCTGGCTCAAAAGAGGGACCTTCTGCTCACATCTACTTGATGTAAACACATAGTTAATGCTTCTGTATCGGTACATTAATTCTTCATCTTTACATCTGTAGTGAAGATATGCAGACATCATTCTACACAAGTGCAAACATATCCCCAAAAAATCTTTTTCTGGTCCCTGAGACAGAGACTCTGAGATGAGAATAAGATACTATAAATGTGAAGTAAGAACGTCTTTATTAGGCAGTAAGGATGTGTGATCTCGAGTTTCATGAAATCGGTGCTTTGGAGAGCTGAGGGTCACATAGTATGAGAACAGAAATATTTATAGACAAAAAACAAGATCTCTATAAAAAAAACTTAAAGCTTTAAAAAGAAGTCACACAAGGTTACACAGGTTTACGGCATCGGCCTGATGGAGGGGTCATGAAATTTCAACAAAATGAATTGTCAGGATATGAGTACTGTATCTCTGACCCAGCCAGTGCACCAACATCTGATGAACTTCTCTGGAGCTTCAAAAAGACCGTTACTCCTCTGGAGCTCTGCAGTATGAAAGCCTCCTGTGAGCCGATGTGCTTTTGGGTATCGGATTCCAGAATGGTCAAACACACAACGTAACATGGCTCTCGTTAGTTCAACCCCAAAAATGTGCTTTTTTGTTGAATATATAAACCACTTCACTTAACCTTGATATGAATCTCTATAAGAAAAAAACTATTTAGTTATAATTGTACTTTATAGCAGCAGTGGGTAAACAGCTGCTCAATAGTATTATTAGTCTGCTTAGAAGTTTAACTCCTTGCATTTCTTAAGCTTTCCTGCTGTTTTAATCCTTCAGAAATTTATAGTTCAACTCATTATCTTAATTACATAAATAGATGCCCACTGTGTTTTACCCAGATTACTCAACTTGTGTTCAGCAGTGGAGAAAGAGCAGAAATGACCAACAGTGCCTGAACGCTACTGGTCAAATAGTGAAGGTGACTGCCAGGTGGGAGCTGATATGTCACCAGCATTACCACCTTGATATCAACTTTGTAAGCCCACGCATCACTCATCAAGACTGGTGCACTGGGCAGACTGACAATGAAAAAAAGCAAGATTAAGTGTGCTCTGAGGTATTCTTTTGAGAGCCCTTCAATGAGATCCAGTGAGATTGTGGGAACTGAACACACATTGACATGAGATTACGAATGAAAACAGCCTGTTGTGAAGCATGGCACGTCACTGTGTTTAACTGTCATTGTGCATCACTTTGGTGAAAGACAAGCCACGTTTTTCTCATGATGATGACTTAGCTGAAAGAACAGTAATCAGTGACCCCATCATTTAAGTCCTCATATTGACTTTTGATCTTCCTTTTCTTAAACTCCCTTCCATGCCTGTGAATAAGGACAATCATCTTTTGAATTCAAGACAACTTTATCGATACACTCTGTATTGCAGCTGATTGTGTTTAAGGCAATACCGTAACTGCTGAAAACCGTTAATGACTCACGACCGTTTGTACCGATTGTACGCGTGTTTATGTGCCAAGACACCTTTCTTTTGTGCAGTTTTTCCTCCCTGACCTTTGGTGTGTGATTACGATTCAAGTTTGTTGTCTCAAAAGACGGTGATCAGGTTCTTCATAAAGCAACAGTCAGCAACAATGTACGAATGCGTCGAATTTCATTCATTGGACGGGGCAGAGCGAAGCGGTTCCTTGCTAGGTGTTTTTGGACTGGTCTTATAAACTCAATGTGTGTACAAGTTTTAATACATCATGCAGTCTACATTTGTGAGACTTGTACACAGCTGTCACAGAATGTTTTAACAATCACACAGAAAAAAGACATTTAGGATGACTCATGTTTTAAGTAGGCCGTGTTGATTGTGTGAACTTTCTTATCGGTGTAACCATGAGCATTACGTTGGTTTTATGTAATGAAATGTACCTAATTCTACCTTTCACTGAAAACAGGCTAAAGAAATTCTTCTGTTCCTGGTTTCCTGGTCAGCTCTTCAAAACAAAAAAGTTGTTCGTATTATTCTACAGATCAACAATGAAAGTGTCTGCCGTAGTATTTGTTTTGAATGAACAACTGCATTGAAGCAGAAACAGTGTTTCACGGTTATTGAATTTCGTCTGGAGAAAACTGTCCCTGTGCTCTCAACTCGATAATTCAGAAAAGGTGCCCAGAGATTCTGTGAGGTTGTCTGTACAGGAGAGCCCAGGGGATTGTCCCATCCTTCAATGAAACACTTAATTACTGGTGCTGAGTAATTTAAATTGCTCTTTATGCACACTGTATTTTGAAGCAAAAAAAGGAAAAAACAAAAGGGAGGGAGATTGGACAGGATTAAAAATGAGCAATTCAGGGATGCAGAACAGGTAGGACGGTTCAGAGACAAAGTGAGAGAGGCGCGAGACTTAGATGGTTTGGTCACGTGCAGAGGAGGGATACAGAGTATATAGGGGAAAGAATGCTGAGGATGGAGCTGCCAGACAGGAGAAGAGGAAGGCCAAAGAGGAGGTACATGGACGTAGTCAGGGAGGACACGAGAGAGGTTGGAGTGACAGAGGAAGCTGCAGAGAACAGGTTGGCATGGAGAAGGATGATCCGCTGTGGCGACCCCTAGAGGAACCAGCCAGAAGAGGAAGAAGAAGAACGGGGAAAAAAAGCTGTCTTATCAATAGACATAGAGGAACAGATTCCCTATATAATACTGTTCTAAGTCATCTTACTGTTCTCTCTAGTCAAATACAGAAATACAGTAGTGTTTCAGTCCCGAAGGGTACAAACCTGTGCCTTGGAGTGGGTTGGGAGAACACACAAATCTTATACACAGAATCAGTAAGAGCCACAATCACACACACATCCTCAGAGGGGGAGCTACAGCTGTAGCCAACATGCAACACCTCACTCCTACATACCATGAAAAAATTCTTTGTAGATAATTAATCTGCCGGATACCTGCGAAATAATTTTTTGCACAAGTTGTATTTTTTTTTTTTGCATTACTCTCCACAAATAACTGACTTGGCAGTGTGCTTCAGCTTCAGTACAAACAATATACAGGACAGCAAGCCTGTCACATGACTGAACACCAGTGTACAGCCCCTGCCGTTGTTACCTGGTTCCTTTTACCGCCTGGGCATTGCCCCACACCACGCCAGCCACAGTGGAAATAAATCAAGAATGCATTCGCACGTGACAGGTTATAGCCCCAACACAAATGGGAAAAAAAGGCGGTCGATGAGAAAAAGGATCAATCTGATCATTCCTGTTGTAAAAGCAGTCTGGTGCACAACTGAAGTGGATTCAATTTAGGGGTTCAAGTGACTCTGTGGAGTTTATAAGTAGATTCTTTATTTTCAATCTGCAAGCTCACAAGTACGAAGCACTGTTTCCATCAGGCGGCCTCTCAAGAGAATCAATCTACGTACTTTATAGGTGGTTTGAGACAACCTGGAGACAGTGGTGTATAAACCTTTTTAACACGACGCTGCAATTCTGCATTAGGAATGTTCTTATTAAATGAAAAAGACAAACATGGAAAACAGGAAATCCATAACATTTAAAAAATGGAAATTTCTGCCCTTTCAAGGCTAATGATTGTGTGCATTAGAACATGCTGTTTTTCTAAGGATTTTACAGGTAGTAGCAATGAAACTTCGTGTTGCTGCAAACCAAAAATAACGCGATAATTAACATACATGACCAACATGTATGGATGTTAATTATCCATCCATCTGCATGCGGTGAGGACTAAAATGTCACGTCCTGCTCCATAACAGTGATGCAAAACATCAGCGCAGCTTGTGTCTCTTTGTTAACTACCCAGAATGCAACATTCCCTTCCACATTACAATTTATTGAGTCAAGCAAATCGATACTAAGTATGCAGCAAATGCACTAAATTTGCTGCTCTCTTTCAATTAGGCCTTCGTGTGGAAATTCCGCTAGTGAGTGCGTCACCATTAGCAATGCCTTCCAGTGTCTCGCTGGTTCTAGGACGTACATATAGTGCAGCATTGTACAGCAAGGCACTTCCCATATAATGGTAAGACTAGGACATGGGACAAAGCAAAATGAGTCTCAGAATACAGCCACTCATGGTTTGCCTGGCATTAGAAAAGATCTGGCCTTGGCACTCACCAATTCTAACTGTCATTCTGATTCACTTTCCGCTCTTTAACAAGACCATCTTTCTGGCCATCAAATTCCTGTGTAATGATAACAGGGTGTAAAGGATGTGAAAGTGATGCTGTGTGAATCCCCTGATCGTCAGGACAAGAGTGTGATTAGTCCCCTAGGCGGGAGACTTTGGTCCTTAGCTGAGCGAGCTAATTGTCTTGTCTGGTAACTCTGTGCAGACCACAAGGTTGTGAGTTAAAGTACCAGTCGCCCCCTTAACAAAAGTACACGTTGCACCAAGGAGACACTGCCTTGGTTGGTGTTCAAAGGCCCTGCATTTAATAAGTGATTCTTCTTAATCTTCAAAGATTGTCAGCTTTCATGGTAGTTCCGTCACGTTTAGGGAAAAAGTAACGCTGACGTCAAAGATGTGACACAAGTGCAGTCTTCTAGGGCACAAACGTGATTAAACACGGTCACTTCCGTCTGACGGTGTGTTCACGACAAAATGATTAATGATGAAAACCTCAGTCAATACAATGGTGTTAATTGTACATTTGTGCAATGTTGAAGGGAACAAACGTTATCTTTGTTTTGTCAAAAAATTATAACAGTATTCTTCTATTGCTTCTTCTATTTCTTTTTCAGAATTTTTTGGCAAAACTGTCCTTATTCTTGTACATTAGTTCAAACTTCACAACATTCTAAGTAGATGACTTGGCAATTAATTACACAATTTTCAGACATAAATTATTCTCGCACGCTCCTCATTGTCCGTGTAAACAATCAGACTCATACAATATATATTTATATTTGGACAGTAAAGGACAGTTAAGGTCATTTTCTACTTCTTCTTCTTCTTATTATTATTATTATTGTTGTTATATGTTTTGGGATGGCGCCCTGCCCAGGATGTCCCCTGCCCTGTGCTTCCTAGGATGGGATCCAGGCTTACCAAGACCACGATAAGCGGTATAGAGAATGGATGGATTATTATTATTGTTGTTGTTGTTTGTTGTTGTTTGTTGTTGTTGTGTAATGTACTGTTGACGTACGGATGCTCTCACTGTATGTGACTGTATAATGATTCCTGTGGGCCATCTGTGAGTCGCACGTTCTTCTGTTCTCGCTTCATCACATACATTTGCACACACTGGCTTTTTGCTCTTAGTTTTGTTGGTCAGCCGTTGACGACAAATCAGGCTGCTTTACCGAGGGAGTCCACCCTGGACATTTAACTGACTAATCAGGCTGCTTTACTGAGGGAGTCCACCCTGGACATTTAACTGACTAATCAGGCTGCTTTACTGAGGGAGTCCACCCTGGACATTTAACTGACTAATCAGGCTGCTTTACCGAGGGAGTCCACCCTGGACATTTAACTGA
>JABJVR010047962.1:0-25945 GCA_025773905.1 Chitala chitala
CCCCCCCCCCCCCCCCCCCCCCCCCCCCATAAACAAAATGTCAGTGACAAGACATTATTCTCAAACTGTTAAATGATCCTCTCATTTTTAGTAGAGTTCATGCCAAGAGAAAAATCCAAAACAGTAAAAACAGAACTATGCGTGCAGGTAATGATATTAAAAAAATTTAAAAGATACAGTATCACTAAAGCAATTACTTGAAATTAATGTCATAAAAAGATATCAAAAATGTTTTTTTAAGTGAGTTTGAGGCTGAGGAAGCAACTGAAAGTCTTAACATCCCTTTCCTCAAGTCCATTACCTTCACGTAATTTAAAGACGTACAACTGCCAGAAAAACTAAGCTCTTGTCAGCTACATCACACAATTAAGCCCAACACTTTCTACCAATTAATTTCAGCCTATTTTGTCCAAATCATGCCTCACAATTTTCTTAGCTCAGACATTTTCGAACACGCCAAAAGATTTTTATTAATACCGCATCCCAAGTAACGGAAAATGTATTGGTTCCTGTTAATTCTTTCGAAACATTTCAAATGTAGCCAAATGCCTTAAAATATCATTTTAAATGACATATAAATAACCACACGTCCAATAATATGTATTCCAAATAATAGCCTATGTTAAAATCTTGAAGGTCATGTGCAATCACGTAGCTTTCAAACAATTAGAAAGATGAAAAGCTGGCTCTAGAAAGTGTTCTAAACTAAAAAAATGGAGAATACCATCATCCATACGTTTCCACTAATGGTCTTTTTCTGGAGAGGGAAGCGTTTGGGATTCAGAGATTTCATACTTCTGTAGGAACCACAAGCAGGAATCACAAATATGATGGGATCCAAGGGTATCGGACACTACACGTTCAGCATTCTCTATCGTTACACAACTACACACGCAAGGAAGTAAAAAAAAAAAAAATCTGGCTCAACCTTTTCTTTCATGTACATGCAGGCAGCTGAATAGTGTCTGCTGAACAGGCAGTCTGCTCAAGATGATCACTTTTTTGCTTATAGTTAATCTTATAAATGAAGCCCCACTGGCAATTACATATGACCTAAAAAAGGGTTCGATGCCAGGTTTTCATTTTCCCACCAGCCGTCCATAACTGGTAGAGTGAAAAGCACTGATTGGTCCCTAGCATCTCCTGTAAAAACACTAAGATCCTTGCCTTCCCTTTGTTTGCCTATTCACTGACGCATGTTAATTATCCATGGAGGTAATGTACCTCGTCGATGTGCAAACGCTCTCATTCTCCTTGTTTTCTCCCTCTTAATGTGCACTTCAGGGTGCTTCTCTCCATCTCATTCCTCTCACCTTGTGCTAAAGAGAACCGCACGGCACATCTCAGCTAAACCGCCAATACCTGCCCCCCCCGCCCCACCTGGCAGGACCGCTCCTGACATCTGTCAGGTCCAGTCAGAGACTTTGGTGATCGATACACACAGATTAATTAAAGACTGCTGACTGTCACAGTCCTCTGGCTATCGGCATGTGCTCACCACCCAACATGCTTTGCTCCCCCCCCACCTCTCTCTCTACACAAGTTTCCCCCCTTGCTTTCTGCACCTGCCTAATCAGTCGTCTTTTTAAATAAGCACCATGGCCCACATTGGCTGTGTGCTCCATTCAGACCTGCTCTTCAGCTCAGTTCTCTGCAGCTAAGAGCCTTGGTGCTACAGTAACAAGGCAGCCATTTACACAGTAATCTAGCTCAACAAGCACAGCACCTTGTGCCTTTTGAGGTATCACGCCAAAAGTCATACACAGGAAAACAGCTCTTCAGTTCCACATGTCATACCGCAGGTCTGCACAAGTACCTCTGATGCTCAGTACATCGAGGTTCACCTAAAACAGACAGATCATACAGACAAACGTTTACACAGTTTAGCTACAAGCAACGCCACCAAAACGCAACAATGTGGGAAATATACCGTAACAAATTTTGCAATACCTACCAAAAAAAAAAAAAAAAAACATCTTTACACAGGCAACTTCAGTCTGGACAATATAAATGCTTAATTAAGTCACTCAAAAGCATAAAGGTAATGAGTGTAAATGAATGCAGCCTAATCAGCTGTGTGGGTCGACGCACCATGGCGTGGCGTCTGATGCGATCCAAGACACATTTCTGCTAGAACCTTCTATGTATTCAAACAATGTGTCACCGCAGCGTGGCGGATTTTTCTTGTTTCTTGTTATTTTTCAGCACTGAGTGTGCCCAGGATGTTTTGGCCGCAGGCCTTCCACAACCCACCGATAACCTTAAAAGTGCTTTTAATGCTCTCAAGCTTTGATAACTCTGGTAGAAGTCAAGATGGGGCTTAGAGCAGAGGACATGAGAGCAGTAAATCAGTACTGAGAGTATCACCACCAAGCTTTAAAACAGCCTAACAATCTCTGTACCGTGCAGGAAAAAAAAAAACTAGAGGGCGGGACTATAAAATACTAAACGTTCCCAAAAACACGACACAGCGTTTGCCTTCAGCGGCTGGCGTGCCACTAAAGGCGGAGGCGTGTCGGTATGGGGGTCGACTCGGCTAAGCCCTTGCGGGCAGCTAGGAATGCTCCGGAAAGCACCCAAAGCATGCTGGGACACTTGCCATTGGGAGGATCCTTCTGTTCCGCTGATCTCCAGGACGTCATAGTCGTCCTCCAGCTGAAAGTCAGTGAAAACCAGGGCAATCGTGTCTCCGGGTTCGGCCAGGATGGTCCACGTGCAGTCGGCGTTGTTGTTGTAGTCCTGGGGGTAATTCGGGCTGGTGATGACCCCGCTCTGTCCCCGGAGAGTTCCTCCACATCCATCATCCGCTGTGGGACACACACAAAAACGCAAAGTGCAGCACCGTTACATATTGAGAGAAGAGGAGGAAAAAAAAAAAAAAAAAATGCAAAATAGCTTAAAAGCTTCTTTTTAATTATGTTCAGAATTCCTTTAAAAACTTATAAATAAGGGCAATTGCGAGGAACAATAATTAATTCTGATAAAGAACTTCAAAACAGCTTGGGGACCTGCACATAGAGGTGATGTAATGGTCTGTAATGTAGGTGCACATAACACATTTCTGCTACTTATTAGTGCTGACAATAATTCATTTCCCTTGTCTGTTTTATTTCTTTTTTCTTTGCTCCAAAGGCAGTAAGGCAACACAGCACCTGAACAGTGATAAAGTGCGCCCCCTGGCTGTCTGCTTCAGCAAGGCGGGACGCTCCTGACCCACAGTGGTTTCGTGTTCGCTAGGTGAGGTGAACAAAGCGGAGACTGGCAACTGGAAAAGTTTACATGCTAGCTGAAAATATTACCTGGCATCTTTTTCACAAACGGGAAACTGGAGACAAACGCATCTGACAAAGGCTAGACGACAAATCCACCAAAAAGGAAAAGATCGCTCACGTCAGACAGAGCATCTCTAAGCTTTAATTTTACAGTTTATTTATTGTTATTGTGCTTTATTCATTGTAATTTCCTTGCAGAAACGTTCATGTATCTTCTGAATCCCCAAGCATTCGATATAAGATGCTCTTCAGAGGCTGGAACTAAACTTTTCTGGTTGTAAGCCAAGATCCCTGTTAACTGAACCACATACATCATCTCCTGTGTGCTCAAATTATCCCACTGACAGGACGTTAACCACACCACCTGTACCAGCTCCAGTGTGCCTGGATTATCCCACTGTGTGCTTAACTTCCTCCACCGCCAGGCCTTTAAGCAGAGCTTCACGTCAGGTCACCGTGAGAACAGACTCACAGCATGGGCGGGACCATGCCTTAGCTGGCTGACTGAGCAGACTTCACACGCTCAGAATTCTGTCAATCATCTGCTGCTGCCAGGCATGCCACTCCAAGGGCCCCATGAGAACCCAGCTGGAGGGGTAGGCTGAGGGAATGGGCACTGGTCACTGAATTCCTGTCAGAATACTTCTCACAATAATATTTTTCTGCTCCTCGTCTTCTTGATTTAATTTGATTTTTTCCCCATACCTGTGGAGCCACACCTGTTTTCCAGAACACAAAACTGCATCCACAGAAGCTTATCCTGACAAGCTGTCTGATTCAGAGTTACTGTGACAATGCGAGTCTTTAAGGTTTAATATATAAATAAACTCCTTAGTACAAACGGTCTGCTTTTCTTTTATTGTAATAATCCTACTTGCTCAGCTCGCTGGTTGTCATAGTTACAAAGCAGAGCGAAGTCTACCTCTAACCCAGCAGCAAAGAGCAGTTAAATAAAATTGTCCTGGTGAGAATCTAAGGAAATCTCTGAGTGTAATTCAACTTCCAATGCAGCAAGCCAACCTAATAAAAATAATCGGCTAAATGTAACAGCATGCTTAATTGACAAGAGTTTAGAGAATGAAACAGGAAATTTAAAATAAAGAAATTATGTAAACCAAGAGCTAAAGGCACCCAGAAAAGTCAAAAGAAAAATGGCAATTTAAATGTGCACTATATAACAGACAGCTCAGTAACCTACATGGCAGGAGGTGCTGCAGTATTACTGAGGAGTCCAGCACTAAGAGACCATTAATGTTTGTTCCTGCTGATTCCCTTTGATGAAGTACATTTTAAGTCCCCATATGTTATAATCAGCTAAGGAGATGTTATTGCATATATTTTACATATTGTGACATTTCACTGTTCTCCTAACTATGTTATCCAAGCTCCCCCCTTTCCTCCAGTGTACATTATAGGGTCAAAGGAGCTCCAAAACAGAAGTGAAGGGCTGAGGTTCAGGAATGCTCTGTTCAGACGCTACACTGCTGCTAAACGGGCTGAATCCAGTTCAGATCTAAGCAGCCCAGCCAGCAAAAGCACTGGCCCATTTCCAAAGTTTGATAACAGCACGCTAGAGAGAGACTGAATTCTAGATGTAATGGGTACGAGCCTGACAGGGCTCAAACCAGCCCACTGAGAGTTACCAAGGGCTGATCTTGGAGCACAGTCATCAGCAGGGAGCACAGTCACCTGCATGGAGCACAGTCATCAGCATGAAACAATCATCAACATGGAGAACAGTCATCAACATGAAACACAGTCATCAACATGGAGAACATTCATCCACATGAAACACAGTCATCAGCATGGAGCACAGTCATCAACATGAATAACGGTAATCAGCATGAAACACAGTCCCAAACATGGAGCATGGCTGCCTGTACATAGCACAGTCTCTGCCTAGATGCACAGCCATTGGCATGGTCCACATTAACCAGCTCAGAGCAAGGTGCTGGCACAAAGAACAATGGCTGGCACAGAGTACAATCTCTGGCTCATAGCAGAGTCATCAGCACAATGTATGGTCACCAACTCAATACACTGCTGCCAACATGAAGAGTGGTCGTCAACTCATAGCATAGTCATCGGTACAAAGTACCACTGCCAGCTTAAAGCACAGTCACCATCTCACTGCCAAAAGTGCTAACAGAAGGTAATAGGTCTTCATGCATAGACACGAGTGGAAAATGTCCCGCAACATAAAAATAACCTGATTAATCCATCTGTCTGAATTTATTATGTGATTTATAAAGCCATTTTTTCAGTCTGCCGAAAAAGTGTCAGAATATTCTTTAAAGTCTAAAGAGAGGGAAAACGCTACTTCACCTCAAACCATGATGAGATGTGCTCTAGAAACTGTATGCTGGACAGATGATGTAAATCAAAAAAATACCTACTGCTGAACCAGGTAAAGGGCGAGACAGGCACAGGTCACAGAAGAAATGGATCAATATAAATGGTCCACAGGTGTCAGCAAGAAATGAATGACTATGATAATAAATATGCAATAATACATCTGCTGCTGTAAGACAGTCTATGAAAAAGAAGAGATTTTGGGTCACTCTAGGTCCACGGAGATCAGTTACTACACTTCAGAGACTTTGGCCAGTAGTTTTGAGGTTTGGTTTTATTCTGGGGTTTATATACTGCTGTTAATCATAGTAAAATTAACAAGCATTATGCAGATATGCCCAGACACGCACAGCTGACTGACAACACTGCCAGTTTGCAAATTAACTGAGGAAGAAGTGCTGGTGTGTGAAACCTCATACACTGAGGAGGTGGAGAATAACAGTCCCCGTTTTCCACAAGGATGCTCCCTTACACGCCCCGAGGTTAGAGCCAGGGTATATGTACACATGCTCTGAACCTGGGTGGAATGGACTGATTAAAGAGCAACGGAGTGGACAGCGGCACAGCAGGGGAAGGGGGCCAGGGCGGAGCTACGGTGCCTGTTCGCCAGCCTCGGGCGCACAGAGAAAGTGGGGAGCCCCTTCCTGGCGCTCTCCGCCTGACCATGTGTGCTCGTATGGGGGTATCCTGACTTCCAGCCAGGCCCAGATGGCCTGCTTGTAAGATGGACTGCTCAGCAGGCATTGTGACATTAAACACAGCAACAGAATGTCGCGAAATCCATATAAATAAATATAAGAATATAAGATTATTATGTAACGTGTGCGTGAATACCACGCAATGGTTAGTTTTATGAAACTCTTGTTTGGACTAATTAACATGCTGTAAGAGATACCAAATACTCTGTAAGGAATATAAAGAAGATTTAAAAGACACAGATACCATAATTAGGTATGACTTTAAATGCAAAATGCATTGAATCGCGCTGCACTCTTTTCCTTAGCCTGTAGGGGGTGCTGACCTCGACAGTAAGGCAGGGGGAAGTCCCAGGAGGCGGTCCCGGAAGAGGTGGCCAAGCAGGACAGGACAGTGTGTCCCTCCAGAACATAGCCGGGATTGCAGCTGTAGCGAATCTTGTCCCCGATGTTGAAAGTAGAGCCCTGCTGGTGACCGTTCGGGAGCTGGCCTGGGTTCCCACAGGTGTAGCTGGGCAGGGCTGGAAGAGACAAACGCTGGTGGTTAGTCACACGTGTTGAACTGGGCCACAAAACAGATGCACGTGGAAAGGGTTATGCTGAATACGGAATTTCTTAAATACGTCCGTGAGGTAAAAGTAAAAAAGTCACATAAAGATTTTCAAATGAACTTCACATATGAGTAGAGGGGAAACAAGGACAGCAACGATACAGGAATTGCAGCTGTAAGTAAGATTTTACATGTTTACATACTGATTCTGTCTGTCTTTAAACCCTGACTGAAGACCTACTTCTTTGATATACCTTTGCTACAACAGTCTGCATAGCTCACTGTAATTAATGCTGCTGGCACTGCCTATACATACCAATGTACCTCTGGCATTTTGTTATGTGACTGCCAGTGCTTCAATTATGTACTAACCTTTCTTTGCAATCCATCTCTGCCCATACTAGGTGCCCAACTGGGCACCTTCTGAGTGGGATGCCTTGCTAGAGTCACCCAGTATACCCTCGAGATGAGGCCTTCTCCCAAGGGATCCTGTAAGCCTACAGAGACCTACTCCTACATCAGGAGCACAGATGGACTTCAAATTGCCTTTTATATTCATGGTCTACATTATTAACTGTGTATCCTGTAATGTTAACATGCCCAGGAGGGGCTGGGCAGCCAGTTGACCTTGGGCCTCCAGAGGTTTTTTGGTTCCTCTCCTCCACTGTTGCCTGGCTTTAATTCCAAATTCAATAATCCACCTGCTGTTAATTGCTTGTAACAACTGTAATTTATTCCTGTAAAGCACCTTGAGGCAACTTGTTGTGAAAGGCGCTATATAAAAATACATTATACTGAACTGAATGTTCTGTTTAGATGTGACGCCTTCCATGAGCTTCTCACGTTGGACTGTCTAACCCCAGTGTAAAACATGCTAAATTAGATACCATATTGCAGTGAACTGAAGGGCTCCGTAACATATTTTCCCTGTTCTGAGAGCATCTCCACTGACATTTTGAGACTGCTATTCATCTGTTAGTATCTTGTTTGTAAATCTAAGGAACTGGAAACTCCACTACATAGTCTTGCCATTTACCAAACTTTCAGGGCACCCAAGCAAGAATGCAGTTAAGGGAATTATATAGTACTGGGTTTTTTTTTCCCCCATCCATCTTGCATGAAACTGGATTTTGTATGTTAAGTTAAAAGAGCAGCAAGACATTCCATTTTCACCCTCCACAAAACAGCAGACGGATGTTGACATGTTGTAATGGAATAGTAAAAACTGTGTTTGACTCTCAAAGTCATCCTTTCTGCATATATATATCAATATGTGTGTGTGTGTGTGTGTGTGTGTGAGTGTGTGTGTGTGTGTGTGTGTGTGTGTGTGTGTGTGTGAGTGTGTGTGTGTGTGCAAACCTCTCTCCCAGACATTGTTGAGATTGGGTGGGAAGTTTTGTAATTGAATGATGAACTGTCACCGGCCAACCGTTCATAGCAGAAACACCACAGCAGAAAAAAAAAGTTTGACTGAAAAGCCAATGTTTAATGGAAAATCTGAAACGAATAAAAATTGTGTGTCGCTTCAGCAGAATGTCAAACCACCTTCAGTTTATGCAAGGTCTCCACACTTACTTTGATCAAAGCGGCACAACGCCACCAACAAGTTTTGCTAACACCAGAAAAAGTTAATTCTGTCAGAACCAACGAGAGACTCCTTTCCATTTAGTGAAATGCTTTTCATTCTGTAGGGAGCTGAGAACAAAATTAAATGGCACAGGAAGTGACAGAACGAACACGTTCGAAACAAAAACAAAAAGTCATGAAAGGTATAATGACATAAATGAGAAGTAATTCCAAAGGTCGTGCTAGTTGCCAAGACACACTGGAATGATTTCCCATAGGCTCTGTGGCTGTATCATTTAGGTGTTTTGTATGTTAGACCCAAAAACCTAAATTAACAAAAACTGAATTCATCAATCAGATACTGATCTGCCCCCCCAGAACCAGGTTTCTTTTCGAGAAAAAGAGAATGTGTCCTCCGAATTTTACAAAGAACATTCTAGAAAAGCTACCCGGGAACAGTTAGCACATAACGAAACCCAAAGCTGGAATACAGCACACACTCTACGCAACGGGTCGTTGACCAAACATGCGTGCTCATACGCTTTCAAATTTGTGGCATATTGCTTATAGAGATTTGAGAGATTTTGGAGAGAGACGAGGATAAGAGTGGCTATGAGTTTTGCCACCATATTCAAGCTTGTGGTCGCTCATGCCATTAACAGTTTGAGGTGGCTTTTTAAGCACCTCACAGCTGCTAACTGTAACAAATGAAAGCATATCGCCACTAGCCAGGATTATTTACTGTCAAGTGCTTAGGAAGCTTTGAATAAAAAAGTAAAAAAAAAAAAAATCCTTCTCAACGTTTCCTCTCAAGTCACTTCTCGTTCATGTTTAGAACAGTAGAACAGTAACATTTAATTTGAAAACTTTATTTTAATATGTGAATTGTTATTTAGAATTTCATCTATTAAAAAGCTGTGCTATATACTAGAAAAAAAAAAAAAACTATTTCCTGGCTAACGTTGTTTGTGTGTAGCACACCACTTGTGCTAAACTTGACATATTTGTTTTTATATACAATAAATAGATAAAATTTTCAATGTGAAAAATGTACCCTTAGGGGTATGTTATGTAATGGATACAACAGGACGTAATAATGAAGACAGGCAGTAAAGGAGAGTCGGGGAGATTTGCCCTTCCATATTCACACCTCTGACTCCGCACACTGATGGTGTCCTCATCGCTGATGTTGCATGACCTATTCTCGCGTAATCGTCCCCTGACACCACGCTCATCCCCAGAACATTTTTCATGTCTCTCTGCAGGCTTGACACCCAGGCTGAGGTTGCTACACTGGCCCAGGTAACTTCAGGGACATCATTTACTGGCCCTCTGCTGAAAAGGCAAAAAAAACCCAATTTCCCATCACCCCTCCCCCCTTTAAGCTCTAGGTCTTGTTTGGAATTGGCTTGAGAGACCCTTAGAAAAATACTGCCCACTAGTAAACTTAATTCATTTTCCTTCCATCCATCCATCCATCCATCCATCTTCTAATCCTATAACTGCTGTCAACCTTTACAGGGTCATAGGTGGCCTGGACAGTGTGATAACATAGCAGAGCACGCACACACACACGCACGCACGCATGCACGCACCCACGCGCATGCGCCATTGGTCTAAACAAATTCAGAAACATACACCTATCCAAATAAATAGTGACAGCTTTAATCTGTTATACACTTCTTTAGCTAAATATAATTCTTATGTTATAATACTGCTTTTGAATTTTTAGTTACCATGGAAACACCAGTTCAGTAATTTTACTATTCCATCTGTAATGAAACCTCTTTCAGCTCCTTCCGAAGTGTCATTTTTATATTTCACATATCCTTTTTTTCTCAATTTTTCCTTAATATTAGTAGTGTGCTTAGAAAATCAATGCATGAACTTTCAAAACGATACGGTGACTGGATACCTTAACGAACTGTAAATAAATCTGAGGTCACGCCACCCCTGACAAGCGGTGATGTGTTCCCCCACCACTATAAAAAGTGACTGAGAAAAAATTTCTGAATATGAAAGTCTGACTTGTGTTTCCATGTAAAAAATACAGCTCTGAATAAACTAACAAACTCATCCAAGTATCGTTTCTATAGCAACCTGCTCCGAGGCGCTAGTATCGCGCTCGGGAAATGCCACTCGAGTGCTAAGCGGTTTGGTAATGTCACAATATGTGCAGCTCAAGTTTGAAGAAGGCAGTTGTGATGTAGACTGACAGCTGTGGACTCGCAGACCCTCGGACCCAGACAGTCTGTCGCACTAAAAAATACGCTGGCTAGCAAACTGCAGACAGATGCGGAGTGTGACACTCTCACACACCACGCATTTATTTCACTGTATGCGAAACGAACTCCTTGTCATCACGCAAGAGTTCAGAAGGTCAGACAGAGCGTTTCTCAAATCTATACTACGACCTTTTTTAAGCACATAATTCTGTCAGCAATTTCCCCTTCCACTTTTGTGAAATGCGCTGAATGGCAGCACAGCAGGGGAATAATTGGACTTTTGCCCAGAAGGGCATAAAGTTGTATGAGTGTTGATCCTTTTATCTAAATATTCAAAACTGTTTAAACTGGCAAAACTCTATGTTACATAAACCGCTGTAGGTAACCAAACAAAATGTTCACCATGCAATAACAAGTAATCTGGAGAAGGCTGCCAGTTTGTTAGTCCCATAGTGTTTGACACAGGGTTTTATATGAATCCTATAGTATCCACATACATCTGAAATGCTTTAAAATTTGTCCTATTATTGTATTATTATTATTATTATTATTATTATTATTATGACAAGGCCAGAACTGGGTGTAATGCTCCTGACCGGTTCCTCATCGTGGCCTAAGCATAACTCTGCTTGTTGTAAATGATGGTGACCGAGCCTGCTTAGGCGGAGGTTTTTGATGGAGGGCGGCGTGCTCTGGGATTAAAAAAAAAAAACAGATGGTCAAGACGGTTGTGAAAAGGGCAACATCAAAACTGTTAGCCACCTGCCATACTGCATGCAGGCCAAGCCCTCAGCAGGGACGTCCCGGCAAACACAAAACGTTCAAATAACGTTAGTTAATCGTCCCCAATGTTCCCTAAATGTTTAGCAAACGTTATTTGAACGCTTTGTGTTTGCTGGGGTCCCACTTAGGTAACGCATGGCACATTATTTTGCACGTTATATTCAGATTTATCAATTTATTCCACACTATATCCACCGATTTTTCACTGAAGTTCTTGTATGGTTTATCCTGCAATACGCTAGTGACAAAAGTAAGTAAAAAGGGTTGTATACACTGTTTTTCATTAGGATTACCATGTCGAAAGGAATTTCCTTTTCCCTGCACTTGGGGGTGACAGTTTGATCCCATCACAGAGGTGTATTAGCCCAGTAAGCACGTTCTCCTTTATCCAGCAGCAGTGATAGGACAGTGCCTCCTAAGCGCAGTCCATGACATAGCACCAGGCTAAGGACAGAGGGTTGGATCTGAGTTTGTCACCATAAGTGGTCACGGTTAACAGCACTCAAGCAGACACGTGCCAGGTGAGAGCTGAACCAAACACTACCGCTGACAGTCATGCAATGGCGCAGGCCCCATGTGATGCGGTCTGCACCGTTTCCTGACCCCCCTCCCCTGATACCAGGTCACAGAATTCTGAGATTAAGTGTTTACTGTTGGATATATGCTGATCTGTTAGACCTATATCACCACTGGTGCTTAACTGCAATCCTATGATTCTAGGCTGTGGTCCTGCACTGCGCTTGATGTAGGACTGGGGTTCAGTCTCAATGTATAAAAATGACACAATTATTGACAACACTAGTGGGCTAATAGTGATAATATGAAAAGTTCCTTTGTTCTCTGTCCTTGATTCCCCCAGCGTGGTCATTCACACCTTTCATAATCAAAGCGAGGCAAGATACCGTTTTCCTTTAACTGTTGACCGGGTTCCTCGACATTGTCTGAAATCTGAGGAATTTGAACATTCATTTTAAATTCAAACAATAAAAACATTTTCATGTACATGGGTTGAAAATGTCAAAGTCAAATTTATTTATAGCGCGTTTAAACAACACAAAGTTGACCGAAGCGCTTCATAGATCATAAAAAGAGAAGATAAAACAGATAAGATACAAAGTACTAAAAAGAAAATACATATCAACTACATACCAACAAGCTGAAATACCAATGTGATTGCAAGAAGAGCACTCAACACCCCCTCGTGCTGACGTCGTTTAAATTTGTTTTAAAAGAGGCCAAATCAGGGGAAGATCGGATAGAGAGCGGAAGAGAGTTCTGTATTTTTGTGGCAGCGACAGAAAAAGCACGATCACCTCATCGCTTACAGCTGGAGGTGGGAGGCCAAAGTAGCAGGAGCTCCGACGAGCGAAATGACCTACTAGGAACATATGGGTGGAGTAATTCTGTCAAATACTCAGGAGCCAGTTTACTGAAAGCCTTGAATGCAAAAAGTGGCAGCTTGTATCGGATCCTGAATACGACCTGCAACCAATGCAAAGACTGCAGCACAGGGGTGATGTGTGAGAACTTGCAAGTGGGTGTATCTTTATGTGACTTTCTCACTCTAAAATACTGGGGGTATCCTCATTGGCCACCAAGCACACTGCTGAATTTTTACAATCTTTTTTATACACTGTGTAGCTTTAGAGATGAAAGACTAAAGGGTAAAAGGGTAGGGCTTTTTTTGTTTGCACATATAATGTTAAGGTCTGGTGTATAGTGTTTCTGTACAAATTCCCAACACTCGAACTTAATTCAAAGTAAATACAAAACCCACAGGCTACAGTGGGTGCAAATCAATGCAGAAAGCAAGCAGTCAGACACAGAAGTCTCCATCAGAAGTCTATCAGACACAGAAGTCTCAATCTCTATGTGTGGTGAAGGTGTTATTATAACACAACAGTAAAACCTGCCTGATCCTATCCTTTTCAGTACTCTACCTACTCATCACTCTTTGAGGGGAACATTTTAAAACTGGCAAGCAATGTCAAATGCTTTGCCTCTAAACCTATTGATTTCCATTTGTTTGATGAGAGTCTGAACCAAGATTTGTTTTTTGGCTATTTACAGTTTTCCCTGAGATGTCTTTGTTCCATCCCGTATACCTGTGCAACCCAAACTGTAACAACCTCCCAAATGTTTTCAGTGATTGATTCCAGTAACAGTTATACTCTAACAGTCATTAAACAGTCATAAATCAACCAATTATGGTCGTCACAGTCGCAACTTTCTGCAGAAATAAAAATTAAAAACTTCATAAAGAGCTAATGCGGGAATACAATGCTTTTGCTAGCAAAAAAAAAAAAAACAAAATGCAACAAAATTAGGTGGGAAAAAAAAAAAAACGGTTGGTGATCCAATTCCTCAGGCTAAAAAAGCCAATATGTCTTTAGCCCATGTTCCTCATACTGTTCGCCGACACTTGCTAGCACAAAACAAGAGCAGATGTCAATACGAGGCCATTTTAACAAATATGCAATTAAGCAGCCCTTGTTACTACAGCCCCACACTGCAAACGTGCCACTGAATTGCCCAGTCAGTGACATTTCAGGCCTGTAATTGGTTGAAAAGCTGCCCAGGCCTCTCTTTTCTCTCTTTCTGTTGTTTATTTATTATTTAATTAATTCCTCTCAGCTAAAATGTGATTTTTAGGGTAGCTTCACTCTGACAGAGAATAAATTACTGAAGTGTTCAGCTCGTAAGTGCCGTTTTGTTGGGTTTGGGCTTGGAATGGAAAAAAAAAAAACAAAAAACAAAAAACAGCTAAGGATACAGAGCTCAGAGACGGCCGATGATTATACGCCGAGCCCAATCGGAGTGCAATCCACAGTGACCCCCCCTTTGGTCCGCCAAGCACATAATTAGTCGCAACTCTAAATCCACACTGCAATACACTGCCTGGAGGTCGCAGGGGTTGGATGGAAAGACCACATTTTTCAACCACCTGCCAGCACTCCCAAAATGCCTATTCAACTTAAAGTTTCAACTCAACATCCAAATTTGGGAAGAGGCTTAATTCCGAAGCTCTCATTACTTGAGAGAAGCGCTATGAATCCCCCCCAACACTCACAGAATGTTCCTTCTCTTCCATCATCATGTAACATCACCTCCCACCTGTGCTGCCTCATGTTATGTGTGACATAGGACAAGGCAGTAGACTGACGCACAATTTAAGGAAATCAAACCCACAGATCTTGAAGCTCAAATTCTCCAAGGATGGCTCCTGTTTAACCCCAAAGATGATCTGCTTGAGCAGCCTCACGTAACAGTTACAGCGAGCGACTGCACGTCCCACAATCCGGCCTGAAGTCGCTCCCAAAGTGTATCACAGGACGGCTATGCTTTTGATTTTATTACTCAGGGCTAATTATGAGGTTATCTGTAGTAATTCTATGTGTTTTAACTGAAATCAATATTGTGAATTAGCCAGGTACAGCAAATGATCTGCTAAGAAGTAGAACCGAGCAACAGCTCCAATAATAACCAAGAAAGACCTCGACTGAACAGTTGGGTGTCTAAATGAAATACAAAAAGGGCTTTTCTTGCAGTGCTGGGCTATTATATAAAATCTATGCTCATTTAACTTGAAATAGGTAATTATTGCTAAAATTCTCTCGCGCTCAACTTAACCGCTCTAGAAAGAAGTTTCTTCATTGCACTTATTCTAGTATCTAAACTGCAATACGAGACATAAATAAAACAGCCGTACAGTTATGATTTAAAATGGGTGGAAAACAGGTGACGTATAAACATCCAAAGATGCACGTTAAGTTTCAGTCAGGTTCCCTCCTATTTCGGCAGCAGCAACAGAGTCTGTAACAGTTGAAGAAACGTCGAGGAGCAAACAAAACTCCATACAAAATTGATGAGCATCGGCCAGAAATGCAATAATGTGCAATTCATTGGCCTTCAGCCAATCTGCAATGGAGAGTGATGAAATGGCAGGAGAAGGCATAGAAAAGGCAGGGGAGAGAAGAGGGCGCTCTTAGTATGGACCACGGGCTGTCACAGGCAGTCACAAGTGGACACAAGTGGACACAGACTTTTAAGGACAGAGGCAGCCACAGGCAGTCAAAGACAGTCACAGACACACAGTCACAAACAATCAGAGACAGGCACACGCAGCCGCATACAATCAGAGACAGGCACATGCAGTCACATACAATCACAGGCAGTCACATGCAGTCACATGCAATCAGAGACAGGTACACGCAGTCACATGCAATCAGAGACAGGCACACGCAGTCACATACAATCACAGGCAGCCATAGGCAGTCACATACAATCAGAGGCAAGCACACGCAGTGACATACAATCAGAGGCAGTCACACACAATTATAGGCAGACACAGGCAGCCACGGACAGATACATACAATCAGAGGCAGTCACACGCAGTCAGGCCAGACATCAATGCGACACTGTATATGAAAAAACCTGAGGTTCTGTCAGTTGTTTTTAACAGGACACCCCCGTACCCCTCTACCCCTGACCCAAAGCGTCCTTCATAATCCCTGATTAGTTCTCCCTCCCCTTTTCCTTGTCATCCTCGTCCTCCTTCTTAGAGCTGTAGAACAAAGTAAGCTGATGTTTCAACAAAAAGCCCAGATTTCTGCACTTGTCCCTTCCAGGATGTGAGCGGACAGATAACCCAACTAGCCCATTCTTTTCACCCCCCACCCCCTTGTGACACCACTTGTCTCTCCAGTGCAAGGTAGGTCAAACAGATTATCCTCTCTGCTTTCCTCCTTACTGCCCTTTGAAGATAATAAGGAATCCCTTTTTTCTTGTTTGTTTTTATATTTTAAATTTTATATTTTTTCTTTTACAAAAATGCTGTGTGTTTGCGCTCTCTTTTGCACCACTCACCAGGGTTGCCACAGCAACATCTGGCACCACCTGGGAGCAGTGAGCCAATAGAGAAGCTGTGGAGTGAAAACAGCACGTTTGAAGCAGGCCTTCTCAAGCCTGGGGTTATGTTGTGTAAAACAACACTGAAACTGAAACTGAAAAAAAGACAAATCACAGCATACAGAATAAAAACACCACTCCTGTTTGTCAGCCTGTAAACTTTCCAACCTCGTAATCTTAAAGTCGAGGGGCAATTTTTATTTTATTTAAATTTTTTTCTTGTTATAAAAACACTTCAGTGTCCTCTCTGCTCTGATTTAGCAAACGTGTATATGATATATTTTGGCCAGGATGTGCAAGGTCACAGGTGTTTTCTAGAAGCAGAGATCTGGCCAGGATAGACCTCTGTATGCCACAGCCCTCCACAGCGGTTCAGTCTGTGTTACAAGTCCTTGAGCTACAGAACACCTCTGCATATAGGCCTTGTCCTCAACACCACTACACACAACACAACACACACACACACACACACACACACACACACACACACACACACACACACACACACACACCCGTGTCTTTTCTCCGACACCTCATTTATCCTTTTCCTTGGGCAGCCAGCCTTGGAAATAACTCACTGTCTCTACTTTCCCTGTCACTGACACTTCCCGCTCTGCGTTGCTCCCCGTTCTCTCCCAGACCTTTGGCTAGGTCTATGCCCCTCTTCTCTTTCCCACTCCGGCTGCTTCTCTACTCCCCGAACAAGCGGTCCTGTGTTCTTCTACAGAACGGGCAGCTCGGCCCTCTGGGAAACGAGATAAAAGGAGCAGCTATCACAAAATTTCAAACACCGACAGTAATTAATGGTGAAGCAGTCAGTATCGTGTGTGCTACCCTGCCATATTTCTTAGGGCACATGTAGTTATTAGCAGTAATAGAACAACATATTGGCTCACCATTGGTTTCTATGAGCGCTTCAATTATTTATGAAAGGCTTTGAAATGTTGGTAGAAAGCTGGTAGCTTTCTCTGTCAGTTTTCCTTGACATTATCTAGAGGTGTTTTGCAGTCACTTTGTCCATGTTTATAATTCAGAATTTCTGTTTTTTTCCAATTCCTATAACATAGAAGTGTCTACATACCAATCCATCTGTCGGTTGCGTCCCACAGCAATCCTAGGATATCCTTTAGATTGTGATAAGATATAAATTATTGGTTTTAACAACACGATTGTGACTGTGCCGAAGTCTTCCATTTCCATTTTAACTAGCAAAAGTGAGTCTAACAGGCTTCATGAGTGAGCTAAACAAGCAGAAACTGTTCAAATCCATTGAATTCCACAAATCTAAGTTCCTGAAGTAAAAAAATTATGGTGTCAACAAAAAATAAATGAATAAATCGCTAAGATGAGCTAACTAATTAATTTGCATGCGTCTTGAGTGTTCTGGAATGAAATCCAATGGCAAATTGGGACAAGTGGAAAAAAATGACTGCATAAATACTGCTATTTAACTGTTTCTCTTGAAAAGATACAATTAAAATTAGGGAGGAAACTAACAATATTGCAGCAATTTTCCAAAACAAACGTCGGTGAAGCACCGGTCCCTGAAGCAACAGACATGCTCCTCGTTGGAGGTGAGACGACCCCCAGTTCTCTCTGTGGTGGAAAAGGTATGCTTTAGCTCAAAAACCTACTTCATCACTCACTTCATGACGCAAAACACGATAACACCCGGGGCAATTCGCTTGCACAGGCAATCTGCAAACTACATTTGGTTTTATGAATATCATATGCAGTAACCAATAAAAAAAAAAAACAGTCTGATTCAAACTTAATCATTTTTTTAACTGGCTTTACAAATTTAATTGCTTGCTGTGCTGGCTCTTTTCTTATTAAATGCAAACTTTCAACGACCGTTCTGAATGCGTACTCATCCAGTTTGAGAAGGCACGCATCAGCACCCCAGTAAGAGAACACGCGGATAGCCTCACGTCCATTACGGACCATCTATACAGTAAACACTCTCTTCTGTCCTGATTTTATCAGTTCGAACACTAGAGTAGTGCTTTATGACAGAGATGCACTGCGATCTATGCGGAGTGTGTTAATAACTCTCCCCATTCCGACCTCTTGGCTTGCCCTACGTTCAACCAATAGGCCATTTCACTAACCATTAGTTAGCTTCCATTATATCATTACCTCTGTAGTAATAGGATGAAATAGCCTAAAAGAGGGAATGTGAGTAGATAATCAGCGAGGGACATGTTTGGCGTAACTTTCAATGTGACTGTCTTACAAGTGGGTGGGTGAGAGTATTAAGCTCTAAGAATGGACTGGATTTTACACTGTGTTCTCAAACGCTCATTCACAGCATTTTTTAGGAGGAAAAAATCTTTGGTGATGACGCTGTGTGCCTCAACTTCTGGTCCAGATACAATAGCTGCAGCACTTTGTAACTCCCTTATTGTCACGTTAAGGCAGGACAGGGTCAACAATGCAAGGGCGAGGTCTATGCGCACAGAGATTTATTGGTAAAACTAGCACAAAAAACACAAAGAGGGGACTCTCCTCAAAGAACATGCAGAGGATAACCAAGAGGACAGAATACAAGAATACAGGAAGAACTCTAGTGTAGAAGAAACCAACTAGACACCACAAGAGTAACGCACAATAATCCAAAATGACTTAAACAACAGGAAAACCACAAAGACAAAATACAACCTAAATAGTGCAAAACAGGAACTGACCACCAGGACCAAACACTCAGACGATGACTAACTGGGTGGCAAGACAAGGTAACGAGGGGGGCGTGGCCAAATCAAGGAGCACACCCAAGACAAACTGTAACACTCATTAAGTCAACTGCTTGTGTTGTACAACCCTAAAAGTTACCAATTTAGGGCTGCATCAAGTCTAAAAACTTGAGAACCTCAACAGCACAACGGTAGTTTACAGGACCACCAGGGATAGAGTCACATTTCACTTACGAACCATTATGTCATCAAACCGTCCATTAAAATCTCCGCCATCAAAATCATCATGCTGTCTTGCCATCTCATATTCAATGAGTTATGTGTTTTTCAGCTCTGGCTTAATGGTGGTAGAACAATCTTTTTAGCAATTTCTAAATTGCTTCCAATTTTCAAGACACGACTTAAACCCAGAAGCATTCTACTCTGTCAATACTGATTACATTTTTGTTACTCCTATAGGGTTTACCCTAGATTGGATGTTATTTGCATAACGTCACCATTAGACAGACATTCCAAGTAGAACGACGCCGCTCCTAAACTCATTGTTCTTACCAAGTCTGCTTGTGAATTTTGTTCTCCTGTTCTTCCTTAGTGTTCCCTTGTTCTGTAAGTGCCTTTGGATAAAGACATTAGCTAAATGAACATGTACAGGAAGCATTAAGCTAAACAACCTCATCAAGCTTCACAATGCTTTTACCATTTATGCTGAAATAAAGCCTGTAAGATTGAATTGTCAAAAAGCTATCGTTTTATGTTGATATAACACGGTACCAAATCCATGCATTTGAGCCGTTAAGAAGCTGCTAATCAAATACAGGACAGGCTCTGAAAAGTTGATACGCGTGAAAACCATGGCATATGTCAATTTGTTCCTATTCCTCAAGTCTTTATTCTACTCTCCCCTGTAATTTGTTCGGTTTAGTAAAGCTGTTATACACGTTTCTTGTGAACTCTCCCAGAACCAGGGCTGGCTCTCAGATACAGCCAGAAACAAAAATTTAAAAATAATAATAATAAAGCTGGATGTTGTGTGATATCCCACAAGTGCACTCTGGATGACAGAAAAAGACTTGACAAGTGACACTTTGGTGGGGAAAAGAGAAAACCAGACAAGGCCATATAATACAATATAGGAGACACAGTCATTCAGAGAAAAACCCACTAACAGAAATTAAAGTGAATATTTAATGGTCCACCATATATTTAAAGCAAGATCAAACTCCACAGTCAACTCTGAAAAATGACAAATGCTAACTATTAGCAAAATGCCAAAGCAGTATTGTGAGTTCACAACATACTGGAATCTGTGTTCAGTAATTAAAACTCAAGAAGGGAGAAAGAAGTGTAAAATTTAACCACGTGGAAATTAAACACTGCATCTGTTCTTTCACCAGTTCAGTACAATGTACACAGTTATTAACCACTTCATAAAGTAATAAAAACTGTTTAAAAATGTAAAGTTCACTTGGAAAAAGCAACACAAACTCCATCCATCCATTCTCTATACTGCTTATCCAACTCAGGGACACAGGAAGCCTGGGGCCCATCCCAGGAGGTGCAGGGCAGGGCACCAGCCTGCCACAGGGCACCAGCACACCCAAACACACACTAGGGGAAATTTAGACATGCCAATCAACCTAACCTGCATTTGTTTGGACTGGGGGAGGAAACTGGAGAACCCAGAGAAAACACACCAAGCATGGGGAGAAAATGCTAACTCTGCGCTCACAGACCCGAGGTGGGAAATGAGCCCCAGGCCCGGAGGAGCGAGGGGATGGTGCCCCGCCATAACACACACTCAAACTTATTTTGAGGCTAATTTTTGAGACATTAAATTCTTTTAGCCGTTTCACACAAATGCTTTTGGATAAAAAGGTCATACAAATAGTGCAACATTAACTGCAAAATATTTCTTCCTTTTGTTTATTGGTTCTTTGGAGCCAATCAGGTTGTTTGGCAGGAGCCCTCAGGCTCCGCCTTCCTGTCTCCTGTTCTCCCTACTAGACGGAAAGCAATTACTAAACAAATATTACCTGCGATGTCAGACTGAAAGAAATGTGCAAACACTCTCCCTTCATCAGTTCATTATTACTCATTACCATAAACAGTGCAGCCTTCTCAGAGTGCACCTCTGATCCTGGGTCAGCCTGGGCCAGCCAGGGCCAGAGGGCATGTTTAAAGGCACGATAAAAAAAGTTAAAGCTAAAATCAGATGTGCAACGGCTGTGTAGAGTGCAGTGCAATATATTATTTAAACCAGATAATGAGAGGACCTGTTAAAGCACTTTCTCTTCTGGATAAAACAGCTAATAGCTCTCTGATTGGAGCGGAAATGCCTGTTCATTTTCACAGTAAGACAGCGGGCAAAATGTGGCGATATCCAAACAGAGCAAAGCTTGTTCATTATCATCAATATCATTAATTATTCTTTTCCATCATTGTTTGAACACTAACCAGACATTTAATGCAAAGTGTCTTAACCTTTTTTTAAACACTTAATTGACCACTAAGACACCCCTGGCAATGTGTATAAGTGAACTGAAAGAACAGTATGTAAAATGGGTGTGCATATACCATTGGTATAAGCATTGCCTCTTAGGATGCTAACTGCAGATCTGTGTGCATTCACAGTACACTGTCACCAGGGGAGCTGAAACCGAGAGCAGAGAACAAGGATCCAGCCAGCTGCTGTCACAGACATCGAGCAAAACCAATACCACATTTGTGCTACATTATCAATCAGACCTAAAGGCTACGACTGGGCACTAACACACTGACAACACAGGTGGAGCTGGTCTGGGTAAACGTACACAGGCTGCTACTGCGTCCCCAGGCGGGACAATGCAATCGACCTGCATTGCCACTGTCACATAAAATGCAATCAGAATAAATACGCAGTCAGTTAATGGACTGAACCAAACAACACACACACACACACACACACACACACACACACACATAAAACTTGAAGGAAAGGTGACTCCCAGTCCTATATGGTAACACCCAAACATCTCCTAGAAAGAAGAATCAATGGTGATTAGCAGGAGTTACAAGATGGAGGGTGTGATAGCAGGACACAAGAGATGGCCATTTCCCAGCTGGCATTGGAGAACCACAGCGGCACCCAGACAAAGCAGCTCAGTGAGTTTCCCTCCTCCTTCTGCAAGCCCCTGTGTCTACTTCACTTCTGAAAAAAACCATTAAGCCAGGAACTATCAACACCCCTGCACATAAAAGCCTCCCCTTTTTCAGCTTCGCTCCATTTACACCTGTGGCCTTCTCCCCACACCACAAGCATCTCACATGCTTTTTCTCACAGCACTTCATCTCTAAGACTGGCGCATGTCCAGCAGAAATACTATAATGGGCTCACGATTGGGGTTTTTCCTCTGCTGCAGCATGAGCTGTACGACAGAAACACAACACAGAACACTTGCACTATCCTCTCACTACATAGCTTAAAGTATGTAGACACCCAAAAATGACGCCCATACTGTATGCTCGGGTCCTTTCACACCCACGGGCATTATGGAGATGTTCCACCTGTTGCTGCTTTAAGAGCTCATGCTTTTGTGTGAAGGCTTTCCACTAGATTTTAAAAAATGGCTGTAGGGATTTCCGACCACATAGCTATTAAAGCGTTAGTGGGTCAGGTACTGATTTTGAGCTACACGTGCTTGTTCACAATTGGTGTTCCAATTCAAGGTGCTTGACTGGGTCGAGGTCAGGGCACGTTGCTGGACCTTCAGAAGACTTTGTGTATGGACTTTTCTTTGAGTGTACGGTTATTCTAATACTAGAAGAGGAAGGAGCTTTAGCCAAACTTCTACCATAAAGTTGGAAGCACAGAACTTCCCTGAAAGTCTTATATACTGTAGCATTATGACTTCCCAACATTGTAAGAACCTTGAAAAAGGAGCCCAAGCCATTATTCCATGGTAGCTAACACTATGGATTTGAGAAGATAGCGTTGTCCTAGCATCCATGTGTCCATCACGCTGTCCAGAAGAAGAGTGATTCATCCCTCCAGAGTACACTCCATTTCCAATGTTGCAGAGTCCACTAGAGAGGGATTGCATTGCACGTTGGTTTTTCAGTTCCCTTATGTAGTTAATCTTGATGTTGTAATGGTAATGGCTTAACAATGCACACAATCGCCAACCACAGACACTAGATACACATTGCAATTGTTTGGGGAATCGGTGCTTGTACATTTAGCTTCCAAATGTATTACAAGAACACCTTAATCCAAACACAATGTGGTCATAATCCACACAAAACACAATTACAAAACAAGACAAACAAAACAGAGAAATTATAATGGCAGTGTACGAAAGAATCAAAAAGCTGGTAAAAAGCTGTGATAATCCTTGAGTGTAATACAGTACAGCAAAGGGGTTGATAAGCATCCAGATCTAATAAAAAAACAAACAAAAAGAGTGAAAGGCAGCTATAAAGTGAGAGAGCGAGAAACTGATGCCAGAGATACAGGGAGGTAATTGTTATGACAATGGGTGTTGCTGTGTAGGCTGCTTCCAGATTCCGTGTCCCACGTGACCAATCATCTGTCTTCCTTCCCGATAACACCACATCACATGACCATGTCCATTCACGTTATTGGCTTCTTTCACTTGAAGACAAAGAAGGGAGGGAGTTTGTAGTAGGGTTGCCATTGTTTGTGCTTTCCTGTGCTGCTGGCCTGTTATTTTGACCTCTCAGATTGAGTTAACGAGTATTTATCTTAGCTCTTCAGTGCTTTTAAAGTGGAATATGCCATGCATTTGCTGATAACGTAAGAAGTAAAATGCTGTTGTTTTGTTTCTGTTTATCTAAGGAGCTACGTGACAATGTAGTCCTTATTTTGCTTTTTGATATTTAAATCATTCTCTCCTTGTGTTTGGAGTTATTTTATATTTTTTATTTTGTACAGGCTCACTACCGGATTCATTATCACTATATTTGTTTATGTTTAATACAGCATTCTGTTAATTTTCCTTTTTTGTAGTTAAACCTCTAATCTTATTGCATTGTCCTTATTTTTCTCTTACCCTTTTCTCATAGCTTTGATATACAGCATACACTAACCTGGGGTGTCACAATAATTACCTCTTTCAATATATATTATAGTATAAAAACATTTAATTCTTTACAGGTTGTACACAGGTTGTAGTACAAAGAGATGCAGTTACGGTACTTCTTACTCCTGATACTCTACTGGACTAAAGATGGTCCAATGCCTAACAACAATCAATTCAGAATTGCCCATTCATCTGCTTTGTTAATGAGAAGTCTCCCACTTGGACTTATTCCCACATCTCAAAAGGTACTGAACACCTCAAAGCCATTAGCATCTGCTGTAAGCAGATCGAGCAGGTGAAGACCTGAACTTGAAATTGTCCCCATCTGCTGTGGATCTACCACTATTATGGTACAACTACCCAACAATGTTACGACTGCACTTTGGAATGATGTCAGAAGTAGAAAGTTATTACATTGTGCCAAAGGCATGAAAAAACACCCCCCCTCTGCCAACCTAATCCATTAGACTGCTGACAAGTTCTGTCCCTCTGTACTTTTTATTCATAGCGCTATGACTACCTGTCTGGGTAGGGTCAAGGTCCACCATAATTATGTCAATTTGAGACAGCATAATATTTAGAATTAGTAATTTGACAGAATACCTCTATGTACCACACATTCTTTCTTTAATTGAAACTTGACCCATGCAGGAAGTTGCACTTTCAATTAGGCAGTAAGGCTGATCCATCCGTTGTTTAGACAAAATATTTTTTGTTCTTCTCCTTGAACTCACTTCATACCTCCCTCTTAGACGCAGCCCTTCCTCAGTGCTACCAAAGCCGGTGTCTTGATTACGAAAGCCATCTGGCACTTCGTCTCCCAGCAAGGAGCGGCATTCGCGCTCTCCAAGCCGGCCGGCCCTGTCGCTCAGACAAGTCTCCATCGCTCCAGGAGGAGGTGTAAATAATTTGTTCTGTGGCAGGGGATGTTAAAGGAAGGACCTGAGAATTGCAGCAGCAGCATACAGCTAAACTCTCAGCTCAAATTAGCACCAACCGCATACACTTCAGAAAAACCCTTCCTGTCTGTTTCAGGTGTTGACTTATTAAAGATAAACACATTAGAATATAGTGAGCACCTAGGACATATAAATTTCTTGTGTGTTTTAACATACTTGGCAATAAAGATGATTCAGATATGTAATCCTACAGGTTGATTTATCTTTAAATTACTCAAAACAGAGCAAACCTTACCAGTCTCCACACGCCTAAAGCCATGCAATGACTCACAGTGCTTGTTGAGCCTGAAGTTACTGTTGTGTGAAATACCTACTGAAACCCTGAAGCACACACCTGCCCAGTCGAGTGCGTCTCCAGCACATCACAACAGGTCTCCATTAAACCCCAAACCGCTGCTTGTATAATCATTCACTCTCAAACACATCAATGGCCAAGACATTTTTAAGATTATTTGCAGGCATAGAATTTTACTACATATCATCATCATATTACACACACATTTCATTCAATATTTCCCACAGAAAAAGGAAGGAAAGGGTTGACTGCTGATCAGTTACTCTGAGTTGACTGCTGATCAGTTACTCTGAGTTGACCGCTGATCAGTTACTCTTCCATTAGGCACTTCTTCTGGGTGCTTCAGATTCACAGGTGATGATTTGTTTGTTTTTATTTTTGACAGGCATAGGTCTCTGAGGAATGGGAGCAGAGCAGCTCTATAGCCTCTGTAAAATACTCCATGCATGCTGCAGCTTAGACAGACTACACTGTGCATAGCTGTAAGCACACACACGCACGCGCGCGCACACACACACACACACACACACACACACACACACACACACACACACACACACACACACACA
>JABJVR010047963.1:0-10493 GCA_025773905.1 Chitala chitala
GACAGCCAGGATCTGCGTCCTTGTGTGTGTAGCCCACCCCCCCACCCCTTCTGTCTCCTTGCCCCCCCTCAGCCAGGTTACCCCGTAACAGCACCTGCATTTTCACTCAGTTAAAAACACTTTTTAAATCAACAGGTCAAAAAGCTAACCAGGAGATGTGTGTAAAGCTTGTGCCAGTGTGTGCACGTCTCAGACAGAATACCTTGCCCATGTCAGGGCACAGGAGAACATGCTGTAGTGCAGCGACACTACACAGCAAGTGTGTTAATGAGATGAACAGAGCAAATGTGGCCTTCAAGAGAACAAATGAAAAGAAAACATTGTGTGCCTTGTTTCCAATTAACTGTGTTCAAACCAAAGAAAAAAATACATAACATATAAGTCTAGATCAAATTAGCTTTGTAAAAACCCGCCGTTATGTACTTGCACATTACACACAAAATGCAAGAAGTTATTTACTTCAGCTTCAAAATGTAGTTTACCTTGCAAAATCATCCCCCGATCTTGACCATGACACGTTTTCTGCATCTTTGATCAGGAAAATATTAGTTCTGAGTGCCATCTTCTGGCCAGTACTGGGAGTGAATTCCCAGATTAGGGATACTAGATTGTGACCTTGAACCTATAATAACAGACCCCTACAAACGGTGGTCCTAAACCACAGGGCTGCACATATAAAACATAAATAAATAAATACACATATGTATACATTTAATATTTTATTGACTATCAGAGGCTGCAGATTTAAGGTTAGGTTTGCTCCCACTGACTCTGCGTTATGTCGAGTTGTATATGCTTGATTGTGTGTGCGCAATGGCCGGTCCATGGAATATTGTCTTACATGAAGCCGGTCTGTGGTGGAAAAAAAGGTTGGAGACCACCGCCCTAAAGCAAGCAAATACACACGCACGTTTGGTTTTGTATCTTTTGATTTAGCAGGTAGGTGAAACTCCATAACACAGAAACAATATTTACTCCTTCCCTCAAAAAAGGAAGCAATAAACACCCAAGACTGTTTCACATGGCAGTTTTTTGTACTTAAATGTGAATGTCATCACACAAAAAAAGACTGCATATTTAAACACAAACATCACATAAGAAGAGGTAACATTTTAAAAACTGAGGACAGCAATTATGCATCTCTTTTAAATGGCATCAAAATTATATACACGATTTATACAAAAGCTGTTCTCATACATACACACCCCATGTATCTCACAAGACATTTCAGGCCATCCATCGAACCTTATTTCTGTAGTAAACCAGTTTTCAAAAGCACAGGAGGACTCAGATCATCACAGGAGCTGGCATTAAAAGAGACTGACAACTTTCTGTAAAATGTAGTGGAGCTCCACAAGTGTATGAGCTGACCAATAGTACATCCGCCTTCCTCCCGGGTCCTGTTCAAACGTCCATCCATATCCAGATAGATTAACATCTATTTTAGCTCTACCAACAATGCTGAAGCCTTCAAAGCAGTGCTTTATCCAAACGCTCACCACCAGCATTTCATGGACATTTCCAGGAAGCAGAAAGGGCACTTGGCTGTACACTTGAATAAAAAAATTTCCTATTAATCCATACAGCACTGGGTGGGCTAACGCATGTTCTGTCAGGCCTGACCTGAAATATTGTTCAGAAAAAAGCAATTTATACTGCACAACTTCAGTCACCTCCTTCGCAGCCAAGTGTCTCAATGGGTAGAACATCAGGCTGGGATGCAGAAGTCTCCTAGTTTGAATCCCACCCCAGCCATGAGGTGTGTCCCTGAGCAAGACACTCAGCACTAGCTCCCCAGGCTCCAAATAATAGCTGCCGACTGCTCCCCCAGGGGATGGGTTAAATGTAGAAAGGTCATTTCCGTACGGGATTAATAAAGTTTTATCATTTTATTTATTTGCTTTACCAATCTGTATCTCATTGGACAAAACAGTCTATAAAGTCTACACAATAGCAATAGGTACAATACAAAAATATGTTTTTTACTCTGATCTTATTAAACAGTCTAATTTGATCATTTAAAGTCCTTTTCAAAGAGACCTGCCACATGTGAGATGAACTGCACTATGTCATTCCAATGTAAAGCCCTGCGTCCAAGGGCAAAATAAACCAGTACCATCTTCTAAACCAGTACCATCTCCTTTTACAATACAGAGAAATAGGCTAATATCCCTCTAACACTGTAACATCACCACATCCCTCCCCACCCTCTACAGCAGTGTCACAATTACAGCTAGGCTTCAGGGCCATCTCCATGACACAAGGTAACACTAGAAGTTGGAAATCATGATTGCATTTGAAACTCAGCACTTTTGTACACCTGTCATGGCTGGATATATTGAAATGCTGGTTTGTTGGACTGCGACGGTCCCTGGCAGACGCCCCACAGCATGATCACACCTTTCTGCCCTGTGTCACAGTCTCTGTTAAAGTGAAGAGGCCAAACGCCACGAACAGGCAGCCTTTTCCACAGCAGGCCAACATGCACTCTGTGATGGGTGTCCCGGCTGGCTCTTACTGTCCTCCATTGTACAGTACACAACGCCATTTTGGGAGGAATGTCTCTTCTCACCTACACCTCGTCTAAATTCTCAATTACCCAGAGCGGCTCCACATCCGCCTGCCCGCTTCGCTCCTTTGGTCACTTTAAGCGTTCCTCTAAAGTGCTTCCTCGGTGTGACCTGCACACCCGTGTCTGCCTTATCTCTCCCTCAGCCTGCACCTCCCTCCTTGTCCAGCTCTTCAGGACCTGGCCTCGCTATCACGCAACGTCCTAAATGGCAGATTCAAGGCGTCGCTCAGCCTTTTGGTGACTCCGCCCCCAGCCTTCCTCCTGTTCCAGGTGAGCAGGGAGCTGGGACAGCAGGCCTTGGCAGGGCCCGGGATCTGCTGCTGGATGCTGCTGTTCTCCTCGATGCTAGTTGGAGAGAGCAACACTGATCTCCTCTCTACCTGCAGAGACATTAAGGAGCAGGTCACAGCAGTCAGAGCAGGATCTCTCACACACACACACACACACACACACACACACCAACGTGGAACTCTCTGTGAAGGGGTGCATTTATAATTCACCTGTTGTTCAGTGCTTTTATGGCATGCATGGACCCAAAAGTCTGCCAAAATAACTTAATATGGACGCGTGAAGAATACCTGTCCTTGTGTGTCAGGGGAGAGCAGAGTCACAACGCTCAGTTCCACACCCCCATCACTGCATTTCTTCAGTGCCTGCACCACCTCCGCGTGCTTCGCCCACTTATAGTCAATGCCGTTCACTGCCACAATGTAGTCGCCTTCACAGAGACCCGCTGCCTGTAACATTAACCATACTCTGTCATCTCCGGTATGAAGCCCTACCTTTAAGAACAAATAACCACTCTTCTTCTAGCTCCGCCTCCTTTTTACATTAGATACAAATGGGCTAATATCCCTCACACAATGTAACATCACTATGTCCATCCCAATCCTCTGCAATAGTGTCACAATTACAGCTAGGCTTCAGGTCCATCTCCATGACACAAGATAACACTAGAAGTTTGAGATCACAGCTGTTTTTGAATCCGAGCACTGCATACTATACATTTTACAGTTAAAAAGGAAGTACATACTATTCTATCTGTGTATTAGTTTGGTAATCCACTATGTATGCAACATTTTTCACATCTGGCCGACACATCAACCTCTGATTCCTGAGCATTTGATGACTGAAGAATGCACGCCTCCTCTGAACAGCTGGACTTATGGAACCAGATCAAGTCCAGTATTTGCACACTTTGAATTCTGGCCAGATAAACTGTTATTTGGGTACTTTTTGCATAATCATTGAGGACTACATACATTTCATACAAAACACTTTTTTGGCATGCTAGGGTGGAAGTAGGCAGTTTCAAATGCAGCACAGGAGTGATGCGAAAAAAGCCTGTGGTGCTGGTTTTGGAGGAGTGTGGTCTCACCGCAGCACTGCCCCCTGCAACGACGCCAGCCACAAGCACTGGAGAGTCTCCCCTCAGCGTCAAGCCCAGACCGGTTTCGCCCCGCATTAGCCTCACACGTCGTGGTGGACCCCACCGGTTCCGGGCCGAGAACACAGACAACGGGCCCTGGAGAGAGCATTGAGAGGAATATGCCGTTGTCAAGGAAACACAGACCAGGCCAATGCATGTAGCGGTTTAATACAGGCAAAAGAAATGGTGCCAGCAGTCATGTATTTAATTTTTCCTAATCTCATAATGAACTGTTGCTGCAGACACTTTTACACCTTTAATATTCTGCCCATTCATAAAACCTGATGTTACGGCAGACCCCCGACTGTTTCGCTGCTTATCTGTTATACTGATCCATTAATTACTGACCACATGGTCTGCTGTTCCTTCATGGCTTGCTGCCTGTCTTGTGCTGTAGTTCTGTATATTTAAAGGTAAGATTGAGTTTATTTACATTTCGCACACACCTGCAAGTGATATAGCGCATTCAGTGGCTAAAACACGCTCGTCTCTAACCTGGCGAAGGAGCAGGGGTCTGCTGTACACCAAGACAGCTTCTAATAAGTACTATTGAGAATGTGAAACATTATCAAAGCAACACCAGTTCCTAACTAGGAGTCATAAATGCAGTCCCAATATTCCAATAAAAAAACTCAATATATATATTTTTATGTAGACTGATGATAATAGCAGATAACTGATGGTGTCCTCAAGGCACCTACCAGCCTGTGAAAGATGTCTGTCACTTGCACTTTAGAGAAGTCAAGGGTTTGTATGTCTGGCTTATGATGAGTCTTGGCTGTGGAAATAAAGACAACAGAACACAGGATGTGAGAGCACACATTGCAGGGCAGTGGGGTAAATCCTTATGTCCCCCCTCCCGCCTGTCACTGAGCATCCTTAAACACACACTTATGCAAATGAACGCACATGCACGGTCACACCCCAAGCTCACACTGTATGTCTGGTGCCTCGTCAGTCTGGAAGAAGTCGTCCTCATGGTCGATGCAGGAATACTTGGCAAGCGAGCGCTTGTGTACGAAGGTGAGCACCTCCTGCAGGATGTCCATCTTCCGGAGGACCTTACAAAGACTGTGGATCCGCATGGCCTCCTCGTGGCAAATCACTGCACGCCGGAGGTGAGCCTTACCTAGTCACACACACACACACACACACACACACACACACACACACACACACGCAAACACAACCAGCACAGCTCCCTTGGCGTAAATACACTGAATAACACAAACATAACTGACTTGAACTCTTCACATACAAGGGCACTTATTCCATATCAGCACTATCTGTATGCTTAGTTGCACAAATTCATTTCTATAGAGGTGACTTCCTGGACTCAGAAACATACACACACAGGTGCGCTCTGGGCACTCCTTTGACGGGACACGTTCCCATCCTCACCCAGCTTTCGCCTCTCCTCTGGGTCCTGCAGTGCTTTGCTGAAGGCCAGCCCTGATTCCTTGCAGGTGTAAAACTGCTGCAGTGCTCTCTCCCCGACGCAGCCTTCCCACTCTGCAGCCTCTAGAGGGTGACAGACACGCACATGCTCAAGGAATTGTGTTTCCTGAGTTCCATAATGAGCCTTCCTGACACACGTTTGCATCCCACACAGCTCCCTGCCCACTAACGCATCCTGGGAAACTCACTGGCATTGCTACAAAGCACTGCGGCTGCGTAGTAGTGGGACAGGGCACGGAAGTGCTCCGCCTTGACCTGTGCCATGGTGGTCCAGGAGAAGGGAACATAATCCTTCACTGACGCCTGTTGCATGGTCTGCAGAACCATCCGGTACATGTCTGACACCTGTGGCACGGAGTACTCTGTCAGTGAGCTCATACACACACATACCTACACATGGCATACATATAGGCTGTCAAAACTGTTATATCATCCACATACTGAGTGTCGCTATAGCAGTCACACACCTAAAACGCCTTTCTCACAAAAGGTGCACATCTTGCCAACACAACCCTGGCACAAGCCGACACACACAGTATACGCAGGTACGCTCCAGTGTCATGCAGGCGGTAGGGCGCACCACGCAGCTCACCTGCGCAGCTTCCTGTGCCACCTGCAGGTGGGCAGTGATGTCGGTGTCCGCTGGCAGCAGCAGCACCTTCTCAAAGACGCACTCCTGCACCTGTGCCAGCATGAGACGCACCAGCATACCCAACGACGCGCAGCTCATGTCCAGACTGGGAGCATTGGCAAAGTTCTCCTTCAAGTAGTGGAACGCACCTGGAGGGGGAGGGATTTAAAAATTCATTAGTTCATTCATTCAGTAATTCATCGATTGATTCATTCATTCATGCGTATACACACACCTGCGCAAACATTCAAGGGCAAAGTCATGCTGTTTATGTTTCTATGAGCTGTTTTCATCATCTGTATATGGCCTCATCAAAAACAATGGTAGGATTCAAAAGCAAAGATGGTGAAACATTAGTTACCAACAATGAATGATGAAACAAAGCCAAGAATTTATAGCTGCCACAAACAATCCCCTTGACTTTTCAAATGAATGCCCACCGTACAGCATCAAGTGCCTGCATTAACCCAAGCGTGTCTGTACAGACATATTCATGTGATGGCTTGTGCTTATGTGCATGTCTCTACACGTCTGCACAAATCTGTTTCTGCACATACACTGTTGATGCACGTGTGGACAGGTGTGCATGTGTTTGTGTCTGTACCAGCAGCACGCTGAAAAGCATCGATGGCGGCAGCGATGCCCTGGGTGCTGGAGCGCTCCTGGCGTGCTCCGATCTGAGTGTAGAGCGCCCCAATGTTGAACAGCACACTCCCCTTCTCAAAAGCCAAAGCCCGCTGGCTAGAGGGCACGCCCGTCAGGGAGTCATACCTTGGGGGGGGGGGGGGCGCAAAAACAAAATGGGGTAAGAAAAACATCAGAGAGCTCAATTGAAACAGTTAAGAGATGAAACTATTAGCAGAGTTACCAGCTGTCTTAACCAAATGTCTGACATTTTCACATTTTACTCTTAACTTTTAGGTGGGGACACATTATATGTGCATAACAAGTAATTAAATGCTGTTCATGTGGAACAGGGCCAGGCAGTCCTGTCCTGGGGTATGCGGTGGGAGGGTCTCACCAGTGAAAGTAAACACCCAGTGTCCTCCCAGGAGGGAAGAACCGCTGTTCCAGGAAGTACAGCTGGTTATAATACTCTATCAGAAGCTCAACACCTGCCTCGCTCCGGCTGGGGGTTCGCATGGCCTGCCAGGACACACACACAATCAGGACTGCGCATAAACATTTTGAAAGGCAGTGGCTCAAGCACAGAAAAAGGGCACCCCACCCCACCCCCAAAAAACACAATGTGGTTCATCTTTAACAGAAATAACATAACATTGTACCCTGTCCAACAATATTGCCTATCTACATCATAATGCTGAAAATATATAGTAATTATACAATATGTACATCATGCAAATTAAGTATATATCACGCAAATTTGTTTTATACCCAAAACATACGTATCTGTTACAAGTTCTAGATTATTTTTAACATTGACAAAAAGTATTGAGAAAAACACAGTTTTGGAAGTCGTGTAAAAACTGGAAATTTTTTTATCATAATGATTCACCTGCTGTCCTACTGTTACTTTGAATCCAGCTTTGCAAAGAGCCACTGGCTGCCTCCCTTAGCTCTGTCACTCTGTCTCTCGCCTTTGGGTTGGCAGTCTAACACCATGAACAGTGTCCTCCAGTCAATATTACCTTTGATGCACACTGAAATATCACCTTATATTTACAAATTATGGCTCAAATCCTCCACCCTGCCTTCACTAGCCTGCCACAATCACAAATGCTGTAATGGCAACATTAACTATATGAGCTGACAACAGCTAACTTTACAGAAAAATTATCAGTCAAACTAAGGTAATTAATCAACTCACCGACTACCCATGACAGAGCTGATTATTACAATCATGGGTCTGTTACATCATAAACCTACTTAATTACAAAACAAAGTATTTTAGACTTCTTCAACTCATCCTTAGCTTATCCATCCTAGCTAACACTGTAAACGTCAATGAACGTCATGTAAATAACGTAATGTTATGTAACAGGAAAATAATTCAGAAAGGCTATATGACAACATATAATTCAGTGTTTCTGTGACATCTATTAACCTACAGAAAACAAAACAGTCTGTCAGTTAAGTAAACAGAAGATCTCTAACTAAAGCAATGGAAAAAATGAAAGGGTGTTTTGGGTCACACAGGCACCCTTCTCCCCTTCCCACACTACACATGTATGGTAAAGGGGGGTTTCAATAAGTGTCAGTCTAACTGCCAACATATTCAAAACCATGTCATTATTCACTTATTATCTGGTCAAGAATGGCAGCATAGTCAAGGAGGGGAAAGGGGCAGTGGCCACTGTAGCCACCCCCTCGGCCTGTTCTTGCACAACACTCATAAGCATTAACAAAAACGTGATGCTTGTAAAAGGAGCCTTTGTCCACTAGATGGCAGTGCTGACTGTGGGCACTGAGAAAGTGTATATCAAAGCAACAGTACTTTATTGTCTATTGTCTTATTAATGACCAATGACCTGTAATGTATTCTTGGCACATAAACAAAATTCAGACAACAAAATGAAAAGTTACCCATTAGCAGTCTAGTGTGACAAGGCCTAGGTCTAGAGTTTCATATCCAACATTTACAAAGGCCACCAGTTAAACAACTGAAACTCCCCACATTTCCCTTGAGACACCATTACTAAAACCAGACTAGATACTCCCCACATAATGCCACTTGAACCCATGATGGACCCAGTGACCCCTTCTAGGCAGTTGCATGGCTCATTTACATAAGGGGGACAGGCACAAATGGGGACAGGCACAGGGACAGTTGATCCAACCTATTACTTTCATATGGCACAGTTTAGTCCTGTGGTCACACCCAGATACTGTACGACCTGCCAGCCAGGGTCAGAGACATAGACACAACTGGAAAGTTTTTCTAGTTGTCACAGAAACTAACAATTACAGCAGGCATATGTCACAGCTGCTTAGCTAAGGTATACACCTCACCTGCCGGAGCTCTGCAAACTCCCTGAACTCCTCCTCGTACTGTGAGCTGTCTTCTCCATAGTGCTCGCAGATAAAGTCCTGTGCAAAGATACAGAAACACTGAGCCATTAGAAGAGAGAAAGCAGTCTCTTCATTATCAAAAGATTAACATTATTACTTGAAACTGATTACGCTACACAGGCCATAGATTTCACAGTTAAAATGCTGTGTTGATGTGTCTGCATCACACTCTGAATGATTGTCACCCACCTCTTATTTGCCCCATCTCTTAAATGACTGTGCAACCCACCTACTCATCTGCAGAAAACCAGAAATGAGGCCGCTGCATTTCCCAGTCCCAAACAAACTATGGTTAATTATTTGCCTAAAAATAAGGTTATTGAGCCTGTTGTTCTGGTGGACAGACTGGATTGTTATACCTCCCTTTACTTAGTTCTCTTTCTTTGCTGTCGTGATCTGCTAGATGGTTCTAATGTAGTATTTTAGGGCTTAGATTCCTACCCTTACCTTCAAAGGAAGTGAGAGGTCCACTTCCTTAGTTTCCTTCAGGCCTAAGGGGATCATGGGAACATTGACTGCGTCGCTGCCAAAAATGTAAAAGTCAGCATTGCGTAACCATACACTCAAAGTAGCACATGTCCACATAACAAATTTGTACAGAAACGCTCAACCTCACAGAAGAATGTTCCAGATTAAGACTTTTCAGCCTTTGACATCCAAATAAACCGAAACAAAAGAGTTCCATATACACTGCCTAGCCAAAATGAGTTGCACACTAATATTTCATTGGACTGCCTTTAGTGTTGATTACGAGAGACAGATTGTTAGCTTATGCAACATCACAACATTTGTTTTCATCCACATCTGCATCCATTTTTTCACTAAGACCTTGTAGTGATGACAAGAGAAAAGATGTCCAAGGAGGTTAAGGTCAGGACTCTGTGGTGGACAGTTCATGTGTGCAAGTGATTCCTCATTATCCTTAAACCTCTATTTCATAAATATAGCCTGATGAATCTTGGCATTGTGATCCTGGAATATGCCCATGTCACCAGTGAAGCAAAAAAATCCACTGATGGGAGAACCTGGCCATTCAGCAGATTCAGACACTCAGCTGACTTCATTTTATTGCTGCATAACATGCTGACCTTAGACCAGACCAGTTGAAGCAACACCAGCTAATAACACTGCCAGAGGCACAACATGACTTTTTTTGGCCAAGCAGTGTATTAGACTCCATGATATGGTACCCTATGCATATACAAACGCGGGAATGATAGCCCTTCTCTCTATGTGATAAGCCTCTGTGAATGTGCATGTGCAAACATGGATATTACAGTTAAATCAGTTCTCTGCATGGGGCACATCCCTCCGTACTCTCTGTCTGCATAAATACTGGGAGTACAGTCCCACCTGTCTGTCAGACAAACCCC
>JABJVR010047963.1:10593-25941 GCA_025773905.1 Chitala chitala
CCGTGGGTAATAATACTGGGAGTATAGTCCCACCTGTCTGTCAGACAGACCCCCCGTGGGTAATAATACTGGGAGTATAGTCCCACCTGTCTGTCAGACAGACCCCCCGTGGGTAATAATACTGGGAGTACAGTCCCACCTGTCTGTCTGATACACCCCCATATTGCTGTTGAGTTCCTCCAACTCCTCCTTGAGTAGCTGCAGGTTGGAGTTCACAAAGCTCAGTTCAAGTGCCACTGTTTCCTTCACCTTGTGGTTGGTGGTGGCCCTGGAAGGAAAATCCCATCATTTAGTAACTTTTACATGATCTTCAACATAAGGAAGATGAATAATTAAAGTGATCCATGTGCCAAAATGAAAATGTATTCATTCTGACAACTGTTGCTGACTGGCATATCCCTACCCAAACGAGGACCTTTAAGATTTCTATCTGTAACTTTTTCCACCACTTTATCATCCACACTGAAATTATCTGAAAAGATTAATGCAAGAATATTTTGAAGCGTTTTAAAAGGTGAAGATCAGAAATAAGCAAATAAAAACATTGAGTAAATACTGGTACATTTAAAGGACCATAAAATCTATGGCAAAAATATACATACACAACACTATGACATATTATGGAATTATATACAGCACTGGGAAGGTGAACTGAAAGCCAAACCCACAGTGACATTTGCCTGTGCCATGGAGCGGTAACCAGACAGTGAGGTCTTGTGATTCACCCAGTGTGTCTGGAGTCTTCAGCACTTCAAAGCGCATTACGCTAAGCTGTCAGATTGCAGCGCTACGCTAGAGCCCCGGCCTCCTGCTCAGTACACACTGCCTTCGTTTGGGGTGCCTTCTAAGAGAACAGAGAGTAAAAGGGCTGTTTTCTTCAGCATGATACACTGCAGGTGCCTGTGAAAGTCCAACACCTGTTTCCAAAGCACTACAGCTGCTTTGATAAAAAGCAGAGGTCAGGATGTCACAGTTTTTATAGTGCACATGTTCAAACGCTGATGCTGTCTTCAGCTAGGACACCCTGTACAAGCCCTTTGACAGGGTCATTGATCCAGTGCTGGCATGTGCAGGTGGAGCTGACATGAGGCTGGTAACTATGGCAATTTATTTACAGTGTACACTTCAGGAACAAATTAGTTCCACAAAGCCCACGTCTGCCCCCACCTGTCACAAGGGGTTTGTTCTGTCATGAAGCTTCTGCTGCCTGTTACCCAGCTGGGTGACCTGTCTTGCACTTGGGAGGGGGGCAGGCATCAGCAAGGCCACAGCAAGGATCACCTAATCCTGCAGAAGGTGTAGTCCAACTGCTGCTACGTACTATCCAAAACTGTCCATTCTCTAAGTATTAGACTCACACGTTCACTTTTATTGAAAACAGGTTTCACTCACTCAGGACTCACATTGTCAGCATATGAATACATTTATCTGGATTGTCCTGTAAACAGACAAACACTTGTCCAGATGATCAGCAAAAAGTCATTAACCCAATTTCAGCACATATGGAAAACACCCATCTCCAACCTCTATTTACATACGAAGCACCTCTGGCTCATTGGGACCTGTAAATGAGACCGTTAAAAGAATGGGAAAAAGAAGACGAACGCTGCTGATATCCAACACTGAAACGGAAATCTTTTATGTCCGTTTCAGTGTCGAAACCAGCAGGAATTTTTCTGGATTTACATAGACAACACATTACAAATGTGTAAACTGGGTCCAATGCAGTTTAAAGAAAACCACTCACTCTTTTCACTTAAAATGGCCAGACACTGGCACTGCTTGTCATCTTAATTACCAGATTAAAATGCAAATCCACTCTTCCTGGAAAAGGTGATTCAAGCAAGTTTGTACAACGGGTCAGACTATAGCTCTGGAAGAGACAGACTGTTATCTTACCACATCATCTTTTATAATGTGGCCCAAACAAGCATCTTGTTTGATGACTGTTCTGATCTGAGCATTCCAAAAACACACACGCACGCATGCACACACAATGCTGGAACAACTCTGCCTAACAACCGACAGGGACAGTCAGAAAGTGGAATAAGGCAGAGCGAGGAAAAGAGGTGGGGGAGGGCTTACAGTAACAGACGCACAGACAGGGGGCGGGGGAGGGCGTGGGTGGGGGCACAAAAGCGCAGGCTGAATCACCCCCTCCCCCAAGTAGACACAAACAGAGCTGATGAAGGAGTGTTGCCTGTTCACCAACTCGTCATTTTATTCAAAGGACACAAAGAAGTAAGAGCACTTCACAGGCTGAACAGAGCTTTGCAGTAACGGTATTTCAGAAAAGAAAAGGTCACAAAGAGACAAAATACCACACGTTATTAGTGGGGAATCATGAGAGGAAAACTGAGCGAAGAGTTCCTACATCACATCCTGTGGAGTAAAACGCCTGATCCTGAAAAGCACTCATGTCAGACCAGCATTAATTGTACTTTCTGTTTTGGGCTAATCTATGCTCTGAACCAGAATGAAAGAGGAAAAAAAAAAAAGGTAAGTAGGGGTTCTACTAAAGCAAAAAACAAGAAACATTCAGCAAAGGCAGTTAGTTTCTCCTACACATTACGACCTTCCAATTCAAATCAGAGCAAACTCATTTTAAATGAGAAATGCTTATTCACCAAAGGTAATTAAACCACTCCTGTCAAATATTTACTTAGCTAAAAACCAGCAGCTAAGAAACAATCAGTTAACACACACACAGATCTTTTTTAGTAAGGACAACAAAACCAATCTTTTCTCAGCACTGAAGAGGAGTTTCCCAGCTAATGAAAGTGCAGGAATTTACACACAGCACAACCAGCAGCCTCCCTGTTGTCACTGGACAGATAGCCATTTTACGTTGTGACACTGATTTAAGTGGTGGAGGAAAATGTGACGTAGGCATGCATATGCAGCAACAATTCTTACACTTACTGATTGCTTTTGTTTAATGACTTTATGGAAAGTCTTTTCCCCAAATATTTTCAAGATATGGTTGGTTAAATACGTAGCCATGGAACCCACGGATACAGAGGGTCAACTATGGAAACTATGACAAAAATGTCATAGTTTTTCTGCTTGGAGAATACTCATCTCAGGTACGTGAAAGGTGAAGTGGATAATTATTTGAGTGATGCCTCACCACTTCTGGATGTGTATCAACTACAGCTGCCCTTACAAAATGGTGCCAACCCTTACACGACAGAATTGCGCTGTCTCTGCATGTACAATGCTAATTAAGAAAAATGAGAGCAAATAATCACAATATAATAAGATTTAAAAATTTTTAAACAGCCACTGAACTTGTCTATTTCAGCAGTGGACACTTAATTAGTGCAAATATGTATAAAAAAATAATGACCATGTTATATGACTAGCAGTAGTAACCCATCAATTGTTACTCTATAATGGCACCAGTGTGTGTGGCAAGCAGTCTACTTGTCATGTTGTCTGCTCTTATCTATTTTTATTCAAAACGTCTGTTTGTTGCTGGTTTATGACTGTTAAACACTCCTTAAGATACGTTTCACCATCATCAAACTGTGTAATTACGATTTGGGGGAAAGACAACTATCCACCTCTGTTTAGTCAAGCACACTAATGAATCTGTGTCACCCAGTCTGTGCTCTTCCTTGAATTAAACATTCCAGGTGGCAGGGAAAACAGGGAGGCAAACTGATCAAGATCAAGTCCTGTACAGCGGCTTACTCTTCATTTTGTGCCTACTCCTTGGTTCCTGGACTCCTGCCAAATCGTCACTTTGTTGCCTAGCACTCCCTAGAACCTGCTTATCAGTGGATTTTACCTGTTGCTCAAATTGTCTTAGATCAGCCACCCTTCTACCAGTCTCCATGCCTCAGCAGATGCAAAGTGAACCATCTGAACTTTCACATGCTGGGTCATGCGTCGCAGTCACTGGGCAATCCGGCCCTGACCAGGATGGCTCTATACATGTTACATCACTAGCAAAGAAATCTTTCTTTCCTCCAGGATTTCTTCACCTCCAATGGATTGGTCATTATCTTTGTTACTGAAACCTGGCTGAATATTGGTGAGCAAAGCTCTCTTTCATAAGTTCTTCACCCGAACTGTAACTCTTTCAGTTTACCCAGGGCAATCTGTTGTGGTGGCAGCTTAGTCACAGTTTTCCACAACAGCTTTCAGAGCCGTTTGTAATCAACTGAGGTTTATTCCAACTTTAAACTGCAGTTGTTTCAGACGCACTTGGTCTGTCACAGGCTGTATGCAGCGATCTATTGGCCACTGAAGTTTAATAAGGACTTAATTAAAATGTTTTAAAAAAATATTTCAGGGTCTTCCCTGGCCAAAATATGATATTCTTGTCTGAGCTCCAACTGGACCTTTGGTAAAAGTTTCTTAACCTCATTGAGTCTTTAATTCTAGTGTGATCGGTCCAATTTATGTACATGGGTGCACTCTAGATCATTTATTGTATGGTTTGCCTGTATGTGACACTCAAATATGTGATGCATATTTTTCTGCTTACAGCCTTGTTATATTTGGTGCTACTGGTCGATCCCTCCCAGACTGGTAATCTTCATGCTCCAGCTTGTCTCCCTCACACAGTTACACCTGCCACCACAAGACAATTTTCCCCTGCTTACATGGAATCTGCCCAATTCAGTGTGCTTGCAAGTCCCACTCTGTACATGAGCGCTGAGCACCTACTTGCTCCGTTCAGCGCTACCTGTTCAGACATTCTTGATGGTGTCACTTCTCTTAATCCCAAAACTCTACACCAAATCGTGAGCCTTGGCTAAATGAGGTTATTCATTGCATTAAACAGAACCGTAGGAGTGCTGAACCGTAGGACTGCTGATCTGTGGGAGTGCTGAACCGTAGGACTGCTGAACATAAGTGGGGAAAAAGACAAACTTCAAGTGTCCCTTGACATCGTTAAAGAGTGTCTAAGTATCAGAAAAGTGTCAAAACTGCGAGAAAATATTTTTCTGACCTGACTGAATTTAACCTCCATAGACAAAGGGTGTTATTTAACGTCGTCAACACTGTTATTAATCTATAAACACTGCATGCCTTGATGGGACTTCCTCTAACTGTGAGAAGTTTCTTAGATTTTTTTATAAACAAGATTACTGACAGTAGAACACACATTACACCTCATGCTAATGATTTGTCACTCTACCACTGTCAGCTGTCTTGTATCAGTTTGAACCCGTGTCTCTCCCTGTTCTAAAGTAATACTGTTGATCATTTGAACCCAACAAATTGCCCTCTAGATGCTGTTTGGTACTGACTTCTCAAAAGGTATTAAATACATTGGGGCCTAGTATCCTGGTTATTATAAATTGTTGTCTTGAGACTGGAGTCGTCCCAGCAGCTTTTAAGCATTCTGTTGTGTGGCGTCTTTTAAAAAAGCTAAATTTGGACTGCACAGCTCTCTCCAATTTTAGACCAATATCAAAAATACTATTTCTTTCAAAAGTGTTATAGAAGGTTGTTTTCTCCCAGCTGCAGACCTTTCTAAATGATACCTGAAATACAGTGTATTTCAATCTGGTTCTCAGGCATATCACAGTACAGAAACAGCTTTTCTGGAAGTTCTTAAAGATCTTTTAACAACAGTTGACTGCAGGGAATTCATGATTTTGGTGCTTTGAAATCTTAGTGCTGCGTTTGACACAGTGGATCAGTGTATTAAGCTGTAATTAATGAACACTCTTACCCACGTCCCCCTGTGCTGACATTCGGTCAGAGCCCTGTGAAGAACAGTACTGACAGCAAACCGGTCCACAGAAGGTTTTAACTAAGCATACTGGTGTTGGTCAAGAGTGGGGAAAACGATGTCTTTGAAGTGCGTCAGATCCACTCTTTGGAAAGACTGAGTGTGAGCGTTAGTGGCCTGTAATCATTTAGACAGCCAATGGCTGACATGCAGTTAAACATCTACTATGCAAACAACATCATAAATGAGCAAGCTTTAAACCTGAAAACTGTACAGACCTTCCCCCAGCCCCTCACCCGCTCTCCCACTAAGAGAACGGTGTTATTCTACGGAAACAGCCGCCAGCAGCATTGCAATTCTCCTCTCCTTCTGTGCAAGCATGCAGCCTTTGATCCACACAGAGCAGCTCCCTGCTGGAAAACTCCCACCCCCTCATTAAGTAACAGATAAACAGCTTTCAGGAGGCAGACCGCTAATGAGATGGGAGAGGAAAATGAGGGAAGAGAATGTGAGGGAGACAGAAAAAGAGAGCAGAGAGAAATATACAAAAAATACCTTCATTAAATGTTCATAATTAAGCTTTATTTTCTAATTAAACTCTGGACATTTAGCGTCAGTGTAAAGGTCTGCTTGGTTTTGAAGCTTTTGCGTTTTTCGCAGGGACAAACATTTATCATTCGGGTAAAGTCTGACAAACCTTGCTGTCATAAAAAGCAATGAGTTGGATGGAAGACAAAAGTAGAGAGTTGGGAGAAGGGGAATAAAATAAAAACACCACATTTCTATACACTGGGTCCTTTACCCATTAACAGTGATATTGGGGAACCTTTCTACATCCACAGATGAGGAGACAAAGATGAGCATCTTCCCTACAGCACCTGTCAGCTCCCTCACTAACTTTTGAACTCATAGGCAAACTGTATTCATGAACCATTAGGCAGAATGCTTACTGCACCCTAAGAAACTGTAACAGCTGAAAAACAAAAGCCTGTAGGGCAGATGTTTCCTGGAAAAACTTGTTACCTGCTATTCTTTCCCTGCAGTTAATTTAGTGTCCATGGAAATTTCACCATAACGTGCTGCAAAGGTTCGTTTCAGTGAAAACTATTTATTTTAAAGCTGACCCACGCTTATAAAATATCCCACTGCGCAAAGCCCTGCAGATACCATAAGACCTGAAATGCAACATCTCTATAAACAGACAGGGTTGCTTATGGTCAGGGTGAAAACATCAGATGAGAAGTGTTGTTTAATGTCTACCTTTGATCCTCCACAGTGCAACAGCCAAAACTATGCAGCACTGTAGAAGAAAGCTCTGCTGGGGGGGTCCCACACTATTAATGTTACAGAACCTGATATTTCTTTAATCTGTTCCCTGAAGGCTAAAAGGTCAGAGCATTATATGTGGCCCTGCACTCATCTTATCAGTTAATTATACAACAATTAGTTCTGACCAAGTAATTTGATGGCACAAGAGGCATTCAGTGAGTGCTGATTTAGAGTATACCAGAACTGGGAAATTTATATGTATCACTTCACGGGTGTTCTAATAATTAATTACACTCACTGTTGGCACATTGTAATGAACTATGCAAAAAAAACAACAAAACAACAAAACAAAACTGTGCTGACAAAGACAAATAAGTGATTAAATAAACAAATCATAACCTGTCGTTGTTGTTTATTAGTGGTCAGCTAATAAATGGCGTCTGTATAACTGTTGTATAAAAGCAATATCAGACTTGAGGTTACGCCTACAGCCTCATGCCTACGACCGCATCACAGCCATGCTGATATTCAGTACAACAGCGCTCCCTCTCATGTGACAGTCCTTAAATATAGGAGTATGAATCCATTAAATACAGCAACCTACAGAGTGTTTGTGTCCCTGCACTCAGTTTATCCATTAAATCAATTCACTGTAATAAATAATATTGGCACTAATATCTTTGCACAGAAATTCAGATGATCTGAGTTATACAGATGCAAATAATTTTCTTCTTCTTCATCTTTCTGCGCTACTGCCAGTAGTTAAGAACTGCAACATAATGAACATGACATTAATGAGCAGTAAAGTCAGGTCATAAGTCGGCATGCCCACATGGTACACTCCTCCTGGACTGAAGCTGCTAAATGGATATAATAAAGCTGCAGCTGAATTTGCATCTACACTTCTTATTGAGCTATTCAGCATCTCAGTTACACCAACAACCAATGGGTCTGGCTGCACTCCGTCCCTCCCGCACCTGAAAACCCTCTCAGCTCCAGCAAGACTGCCCCTCCCATGCTCCCTCACCTGAAGAGATTCACAGCTCCAGCAAAGCCCCCCCCCCACCTGAAAAGGTTCTCAGCTCCAGCACAGCTCCCCCCCTCACCTGAAAAGGTTTTCAGCTCCAGCTCGCATACGCATCTCTTTGTTGATCTGCTGGCTGATGCGAGCCTTCCGATGCTGAAGCCGACTGCGTTGCGACATCAACAGAGGATCACAGCCCTAGAGTGGGGGTGATGAAGAGAGACAAAAAAGAAAGATGGAGGGAGAGGAAAAAAAAAAAAAAAAGAGCCCATCAGTCACTGGGACTGAACAGCATTACATCTTACCAATGACACCTATAAGGGAAGGGGAAACAAAAACACTGAATCAGAAGACTACGTGAGGGCATGTGTGACCTTTCCAACTTCTTCTGTATTAAAAAATTAAGACTTGCAGCTCATCGCACTTGACATCTGCGGTTCACCCCTAGGGACTAAACCCATTTATTCACAGCAGAACTGTAGTCCTGACAGAGAGCAGCTCTGTTAACAAGGACACAGTATGTCAAGTGTTAACAGAACTGAAAATGTGACTGACAATTTGCCAACTGAAAACTCATACATGTTGTTGTATAAAACTGCATAAATGAACACTGTACAAGTTTCTTAAGGGCATCACAATAATATTAGTTATTATTAATAACAAACACTAAAATTGCACATCATGCAGATTTCCTCAAGTAAAGTATAACACATATCTGGCAGCTCACGTTACCCTTTAGCAAAAATTAATGGCTGTTGAAGTCAGGTACCTCACAGCAGCTGTAATAACAACTGTGTTGTCAGCGGCAAATAAAAAGGGCAAGTGAAAATTGTGTAGTTAAGTCAACAAGTATGACTTGAACACGAGATACAGTACATGCAATTTAACAAACCACGGATCACGAGACCAGCTGAATGCAGATGTGTTTCATCAAACAGCGACAACATGGTGATGCACACGTGCATGACTTCAGGAGACCAAAGTGTGAAAGTCAAATTAACCCAATGCTGGACAGAACAGCCACCCACAGACCCATTCAGTACTGGAAGGTAGAGAACTTTCAGTCCCAATACATTACATTTGTTTCAAACAATCATCTACATACATACACACGCATACAAATCCTGAACAAGATATTCCTCACCACAAGCACAAGATTTCTCTGATTAATTACACCAAGAAAATGACATTACATTGATTGCCTTTTATGCATACAATATGTGAACATGTAGCAATAACAGCATGAGCATCAGAGCAGAGATGACAGAAATGCTTTGGACAATGTAAATTCAGTTCAGGCAGGCAGGGAGTTTGACAGCATGCAAAAAAATGTGGTCCATGCATCTACCTAAATACTGCATACACATGATATGTAACACTGGGGTAAGTAAAAATCAAAGCTCCAGAACTAAAATCGAATGTTAATACCATCAGATCACCACAATATTTCCTGTAAAACACATGAGTTTTGACAAGATCTTTGACTTAAAGCAGTTCAACAACATCGTAGCCCAGAAAAATGGCATTCTGGCTCCAACACCATGTCTTTATGACAATTCTGTTTCAAATACAACACATGACCAAGAACATATGTTAGGTCTTGTCACCAAAAACTCTCATGGTCCCAGAACTTCCTGCAAAATCTGAGCTGGGAAAAAAAAAAACTAATTGTCATTTTGGAACACAAAGAAACAAGGTCAGTGACAAAAAACGTGGTCTTTGAGGCTGTGCTACCAGCTGAGACAATAGATTGATTGTGCCACTCCTGATGTGAGCACCAAAGCGTTAACGCTCTACTGAACTTGTCATTCACTTATTATATTCGGTGTACAGTATTTCTCAGTATAAATAAGCACAGCCCCTGTCTTTACTGCTGAGCTCAGCGAGTCTTACATGGGGCTGAAAGCTTGACCAAAAGTCAAGCTACCACTTGTACAAGAAACAACAAGTGTGAGGTTTTCTTCAGATTCCAGTCCATTTCAGCTCAATGCTCAAATGAAACATGCCAAATTTTCTATAAATTAGTTCCAGACCATTCAAGGGCCCTCCACCCTGTGGAACACTAAACAACTCATAATGCAGAGTATGGGGGCAGAGGGGGGTTCTGAAATTTAGCCAGTGTTGTGCCGAACGGAGCCAGGTCATTCAGGGTCAGCAACTTCTCCATGGGTGAATCAGACAATTAGACAACAAGACAGGAATCCACGCAGCCACTGTTTCGCTTTCCTAATTTAGGAAGCCAATAGGCTCCTCCAATTGGTGGATATACAGAGCAGGCCCCCAATTATTGGAAGGAGGTCTCTGAGGAAGAACAAGTGGGAAGAGTCAATGTTTCAGACACAGGATTGCTGAAAATCTAAGTTCTACTCTAAAACTGTGAAATTTCAATCAAGTCTCCATCTGATTTGTGCACAAGTCACTAGACAAAAAGGTGTACAAAATATGATGCACGAGTTCACTGGGAATTCCTGTGCATCAATGAATATTCACCCAAAAGCCTTGTTCACAATTCTTTGACCTTTTGCTATGAACAAAATCCCATTATTGCATCTGAGGACAAAGAATCTGAAAGAATTGTTCCACAACACCAATAACAGCAAAATCTTCAATTTCTCTCTCTCCCTAAGCCCTCTGTTTTATGACCACAAGATCTAATCTTTTTTTCCTATGTGAGGATTAAAGCGCTGGATACTGTCCAGTTGCTGCTTACCCACCAGGGGGCAACACTCTCCAGATGACACCATGTCCCCATAGGCCCACTTCAACACATCCCGTATCAGGGCAACATAAGACCTGACCTTTATGGCAACCACAGAAAAGCTCATCACATTACCTCAGTGCTACAACAGATAATACTATTCAGGACAAAACTGCAGTAAAACTACTATACATCTGAACAGGGGGGTTCACTGCCAAACAAAAAGACAGCATAAAGAGTGGCACTGTGAAATGCAGAAAAGAATATTAGATCAGGCAGGTTATAAAAAACAATGTACAGAGTGGCACAATTTCACAGCTTCAGGTCAAAAACACAAATGCTCATCTAAAATAAATCTGTAGCATTCACTAGTTGGAGACTGGGACAAATTCCCAAGTTTTAATTACTTGGTTTTCTCCTGCTAACTCCATGGCCAGTGGTCCTTAGCCTTATGCCAGACCATGCTTCTTTATTTTACCACATCATGGCTTTAATTAAAAACAAAAAGATAAATTTACACTACTGAGAATAATCCTCAGTTTAGTTTGCTGGTCTTAACTTTTCTGTTATTCAACATGCTTTCGGTAGATAGATAATGAGCATGAATGTACAGTTCTGGACTTGGTCTTCAGAAGTGTTCATCTTCAGCACAACAGATGCTAAAAAGTCCAACGCAGAACACGGTGTGCATGCTGTAGCAGGCACAGCTTTAGAAAAGTGAGTCCAGAGGTTAACATGGTCTTTGTGAGGCCGACAGAGATGAAATCTGTAGGGCAAGTCACAGCTCACACCTACTGGCCAGTGGCTCAGTGGGTAGAACATCAGGCTGGGATGCAGACGTCTCCCATTTCGAATCCCAGCCCAGCCAACAGGTGTGCCCTTGAGCAAGACACCCTGCGCTAACTTATTGTAATACAATATTTCACATGTGTAAATTGCTTTGGATAAAAGCATCTGCTAAATAAATAAATTACCAAATTACTGAAGCATGCCTTTCATTTGCTGTGTGCAGAGGCCCTTAGTAGATGCTGTTCCACCAGTGTTATTTTGACTGACCTCCACATTTGTTGATTGCTTGCAAGTCGTGGGCTACCAGTGGTTATACAGAATGTACTGATATGGTATGACAACAGTCAACCAGATGCACAAACAGCAAATTGAATGGCAAAGAGCTATAAGCTGGAGGACCCAACATGACTTGGTGTTTAAAGCACCAAGTGTGGCACTAGAATTGATCAATTTTGAGTTATGCTACAAAAAAGTTTAAATCATTTAAAATAATTTAGTTACAGACACTAATTGAACACAATGTTGGAGTACATGCGTTTGTATGAATTGAAAAGTTACAAATTCGTTAACGAAAATAGCAACTGTACTTACAGAACAAATTAATGCAAAAGAGACATCAGACTGCAAAATAAAGTGCATAACCATTGTAAAATACTGTCCAGGTATAAATGAGTAGGATGAAAGCATAAGAAATGTCAAGGAATAATGATAAATAAATTTCATGTGACCATTAGTATTAGTACGCAGGCTTATCAGTGAGAACCTTAGTCCTTAGTTTTGACGTTCCACTGATGCTGCACGTACCTCTGGTTGGAGTACAGAATTATCACTCTGCTCTAGCCAACAAAATACAATGCAATCCGTGGCAAACTGAACAAAATTTGTGCATTTTAGTATTTGACCACCTTATGAAATAAGTTAAATATTTTCTATTTGAGCTTTTCACAAAATCATCACCAAACTCATAACCTGCATTTATTTCTTAAACAGAATGTGTGACTTATAAGGGGATTTATATTTAAGTAAAAACAATAAGACTTAAGTTCAAGGAAAAGCCCTGTCCTAGTACTTCATATGGTTGACTCAATGTCCAGATGTACAAATGGATAACTGGGCACTGAAGAATACATAAGTTGCTTTGAGTCGTCTAAATGCAATAACAATGAGCCCAGTGGATTTCTCCACAATATGACCGACCAGCTGGCAATGACAACATCTTACCTTTCGCATGCTCCCACTGGGGCTTGCATACTCTACTGGCGTGAAGAGCTCCTCCACCGCAGAAGGATCGGACATTCTCTCTCTTTCAAACATGGAATGGGAAATATGTTAATTAACAGTAGCAATCACCTTCTTTAAGAATATATACTTTACTTCTGGCTATAGGTTTAGCTACGATTCACCAAATTAGCTACTAAGTGCGCATTAAGTGCGTAATGGACCAAATCAAACCCCGCTACCATTATCGTGTTAGTTAAGCATTTCCCATATCTGCGTGTTTATTACCTTATTGTGAAACGTAGATGTTTACTCTATGCATACCTTCTCTTTTAGACGAAAACGTAGTGTAAACACACAGCCACTGAGATTCAACGGAAAATGTCGAGAATACCAAACGCTGAGCACGTTACACGGCAAGTTAAAACATCCCCCTGCCTATGGGAACCTGGTAATCCAGTACTTTTGTTTCCGAAACACTCATGCTAAACTACAATTAATATTCGTTAGACAACTATGTCATTTACAATCATTTTCGAACAACCAGGACAAATCGGTTTAATACCTCCACTTGTTGCTTATCTGCTCCGCACTCCTTCGCGCAGCTGACTTTGCAGCAGAGCTTATCGTGGGAGGCGGAGCATAAAGTGTGTGAACAACGAATCAAAAGACAAATTCTAGTGACTGGCGGAAGACATTGTCCTATCGACGATCTACGTTCCTTGCTAAATCCCCCTTAGGGCGTTGCGAGCTGTCGTTCCTTAGCAACGAAGAAGCATCTAGAGGCAAGTTTTTCGTCGGAAGCCGCGGGTTTGTCCCGCGCCAGCTGCAGGAACAAAAGAGGCAAAAATGATGCGCGATCCGTTACCCTTAGGAGCCAGAATGGTGTGTCCGTTCAGGTAGCGAACTGACCATACCATTCAACAGGGAGTTCTGAATATTTTATGCAATATTTTACCCAGTTAATCGTCTTCCTCTACATGAAGTTGGGAAATCGTCTTCCTCTACTTGGGAAATCTACAGGTATGAGTTAGATATCTTGAATAAACGATGTTGAATACCAGAAAACGTTGGTTAATACCAGGATCCCCCAAAATATGCATAATCACGGAGGCCTACTGTTGAATTACTATTGGTTTATTGCTCAAAAAAAATTATTATTAATTTCAGAACAACTTCTAATTTGGTTATGATCAGTGTATTCCTGGCTCAGCGCGCTTTCCAGCCCTCGCTCCTGGCCTTGGATTGCTACTGTTTGGCATCGACAGTGTTTCTGTTAATAAAGCACATCTTGAACGTTCAGAGAAACTAACACTTTGTTTGCCTCGATAAAAGGTACTGTCAGAACATTTCTGTACTGATTAACACAGGAACTCCTTTTGATACTTTGCCATTTCTCGCGAACGCGGGGAAAGGACCGTAAACAGCCGCTCATTGTGAATCCCTTTTTTTTTCAAATGATCATTTTCATGGTTTTCCTTATAGTACATTATGGATCAAATGGCACGAGTCGTGTTCCCCTAAAATTTAAATTAAACCTAGTTCTCTGTATTGAAGTACTTAAATATATTATGTATTTGTTATGAGAATATATGCAATAGTAAATATAAGACTACAAAAATGATATTACTTTTCAGTTTTTTGCTAAATGTTTATTTTTGAGTTTATTCCAAATGTTGTGATTGCTTTTCCCACTGTTACCACTCACTTTTACAGGCTATACAATATGTTATTAATTTGGTCACACTAAAATGGAAAAATATTAAGATACCTGAAACACATTTTTTAAAATTCTTTTAATGAAAACTTATACAGGTGGGCAGAGTGGAGTAATACTGGACAACTTGAAATAGATGGTCTGTTAAATACAGTTAAATACAAGTAAATGTGTAAAGGAAACATTTAGTATTATTCTGGCCCGGGTGGATCAGATAATCTTTGCATAGACATTCCAACCTGGTGCCACAAGGTATGGGGTTAAATGGGATGACTTGGGGAGGAGGAAGGTGCATTTAAAGGGACTACCATATGTACGCCTTTACATACACAGTATACACTGAGTTACACCACCACCTTCAGTCTAGCTTTTACCTCTGCTTTGGATGGACAAACTGTAAGGCCCTAACTTATCAAATATTAGATTTTAAAAGGGTAGGTCAGTAGGGTATACAGAGGGATGCAGGGAATTCAAATAATTGTTGCTAAGGATGTCAACCTTTTAAAATGACAGCGAGATGAGGTAAAAGTGCTTTTTTGCCATAGCCCTTTAAAAAAAAATCACTCAGTCAACTTAACGGCGCAGAAGACAAACGGAGACCTTAATGAACGCAAACACACACCACATTATGCGCCTCCACAATCACAGCAAAGAAATGCAATGCTGTTTCTCTCTTTCTACACCTTCCCATTGTGTGTTTGGAGCTGCCTTCTGGAGGCCTTGCTGTATTACACACAAGTGGGAGGCTGATGGCTGCAAAGATGAGAATCCAGTTTTATCCTCCCAGGTCTCCTGAGATCATGACTCCACACAGACTCAGTTTACTAATTACCACATTATTACAATTACGCTGTTTAGTTTTGTAGCACACACTTTTATCAAAAACAACTTACATAACCATATGACACCTCACCGATTTGTTCTACTGTCTTTTTTAACTT